>JALPQI010000954.1:0-151700 GCA_025490895.1 Thaumatotibia leucotreta | reverse complement strand
GGCTGAGAGCTCAGTTGCCTACCTTCGCCACATTAAAAAAAATTTTAGCCAGACCGTGAGCATTATTAGAATAAAAAAAAAACAAATTTTAAACTTTATTAATTTTCTAAGAAAAATTCAGTGAGAAGCAATGTACATCAAAATGAATTGTTAATTAGCGCTTGACAATGACTACTACTCGCAGTTTTTGACAACTAAGAGCAGGACAAGCGTTACATTGATCGTTTGGAAGAAATAAAATTAATTGTACAGTTTATTCAAATATTTGTCATCTCTTAATACTTGAAAACGATTGCCAGTAATGCATATTATTAGTATTGTTACCTATGTTCATAAAAGCCTGGGTCATGGTAACACACTGTATGAATTTACGTTTACAATGAGCCTCATAAGAAGACTCAAAGTCACCCAAAGGGAAATGGAGAGGGCTATGCTAGGAGTCTCTGCGAGATCGTATTAAATATGAGACCATCAAGCAAAGCAGCAGAACCAAATTACCGATATAGGTCTCCGAATCGCTAAACTGAAATGGCAGTGAGCACATTGCACGTAGAACCGATGGCCGTTGGGGCGGAAAAGGTTCTCGACTGGCGGCCACGTACTGGAAGGCGCAGCGTGGGTAGCCCTCCACAAGGTGGACCGATGACCTAGTGAAAGTTGCAGGAGTCCGCTGGATGCGGGTGGCGCAGAACCGGTCATTGTGGTAATCTTTACGGAAGGTCTATGTTCAGCAGTGGCCGGTTTTCGGCTGATATGATGATGATGATATTAATTTAAACTGTCACGATTCTCGTGATCGCATGTAGACTGCATTATGCACAAAAAGCCAGAATATAAAACGAAAACCACATTTAACGTAACCCGAACCACGAACGAAATGTTGCCTCCCTGTCACACTTACGTACGAATTCACGAGTGCGAGAGAGAGACAACACTTCGTTTAAGGTTCGCGGTTGAGCGTCAGACCCTATCCCTTTATTCCGGCTTTAAAATAGTTTAAGATAATTATCATAATATGTTTCCGCGTTATGTTGCGTGCTATTGTTACAATAATAATTAACTATAATTTCTTCAACATAATATCATAACATCTAAATAACATTTTTTATAATCATCTACCTAAATACAATACCTAATTTAACATAATAAGTATGGAAAACACTGTTAATCGTGAGTCAAAACCCCATGCAATTGAATTTCATGATTTACAAAAAATTATAATATATCATGGATGGACGACGTTATTCTTTATGTGACCAACGATTTAGTAGACTCTTTATAATATATAAATGTAAATATAATTGAATGGTTTCCTACTAACTAAACTAGAATTATTATGTGGGACAACTCAAATTGTTTTTTGAAATATTTTTTGAGTTGTACTTTTTAAGTAGTAACACTACTATGAATATATTTTTTACACTAGAATTTCTTATACAATTTTAATACTTTCAGGAACCCAACTAGTTCTAATGTTATGATGCGACATAGAAGTACCGGTGACTAAAAAATTAAGCTAGAGACTTCCACTCGATATTATTGTTATTCTATTGATAATTTATCATTTCTTTTGACAGAAGTAACGTTATGACTTTGAGATAAATTCATTTTAGTTAGTCTTAGTTGTAAGGCAGTCGCGGTTTAGTTTAGATAGGAATCCATTGAATATGGAAATAATAGTTAGTCATTTAAGTTAATTTTTATTATTTCATAATTTCTAAAAATATTTTGAGGTCATATTGTCGGTTAGTAATCAGCATATTTTAGTTATATTCTAGTTATTCGTTGAACTTACCACCTTGAAATACTACTACCTACCTCCTCTATACTTTTACTACCTCAGAAGTATAATTCGATGTTGAGTAAAAAGGCATTTATGCATAACACCTTCCCAGCAAAATTACTTTTTTAATACGACACAAAACATACACTTCAGTAGCCTTGTGATCACGTGCAGTGAAATCATGAAACTAAGTGTTTTGCTCTCAATGACTTTATTATCAAGCGTTCTTTGTTTTTTTAGGGTGAAGTATATTAAATTTTTTTGTCATTTAGATAGTAGTATTTATTAAAAAAACATAAAACAGTTTTTACTACGATAGTGATGTTGGTCACCTACGAATAAGTGCTTAATCTATATATCTTGAGTAGAACCCAAAACAAATTAAACCAATATGACTGAATTGTTCAGGTTTGTGTTTTTTTTTTGGATTCTAAAGACGAATAGTATAGGGACCTTTGACGTGTAGACCACAGCCCACAAGGTTCTGTGTGATTATTTCTTATTGCACCTATCGAGTCATTACAATTCTTACGTTTTGTGTATAAATGAATTGTACCTAGACACTTCTCTGTACGGTCCAATCATCCTAAGTTGTCTTATCTAGTAAACAACTTTCTAACCTAAAAGTACACGGTTTCTGTTGTAAACTGCTGTTTCCTTGATTAAAAATTTAGCAATTTACTAATCACTACGGACGGACTGCACAAATACGGACTCAGGTATTTTGGTGTAGGCAAATATGGCAGTTTATAACAGAAAACGTGTACTTTTAGGATAAGACAACTAAAGGATAAAAGGACTTTATCTGTGCTTTATCTTGCCACAGTATCATCGGGCTTACGTGCTTATTGTCATTATCATAAATATCATAATGATCGTGTTTTTATAAAACGGCCAATAAAGCGATGTCGTAAAAATCCACTACGACATTGAAGGGTCACTTCATTCATCGCCCTCTAATCGCATATCAACTTAAGCTAATCATCACTTACAGGTGACATACTACATGGTGACAGAGCACGCCGTGATAACCCATTGCAGTCCAAAATACGTCACGTTTTGCAACTTCAGCGCCACGAGGAAAGTCCGCCGCAGTCCCATGTACTACGTGGACATCCACTACACTTCAATAGTCCCGTTTGATGACACCTATAAGGAAAGTATGGTCCTAGTGAATAATCACCAAATTAAAAATTAAAAAAAAAAACTGACTTTAACCGATTTCTATAAGATCCTATCATCACGGTTTATTTTGAGAAGTCGGTAAAAAAAAAATTACCGAAATCGGTTGGCGTGATATTGAGTTATTCGTCTATTTGTCGTGCATACACTTAATGCAAACTTATGACTTATATGGTTTTCTCATGGAAGGCATTATCAGAACTGGACCAAAAAAAGAGACCAAGGCCTTATGCAGAAATCATGCGAGGTTTTCCGGTTACTTTTTGACCCCAACCTTGGTGATGTTTGGTGAGTTTCTTGGCTATCAGCCCCCCCTCCCCCTTGCAGTCTCACGTGTATTTTCTCATTCAACTTTTAAAATTCACAATATATCTTAATTTGTTCATCGTAGAAAAATACACGTGAGGTCTCCTTGTACCCCCCCCCCGCCCCTAACGTTATCTTTCGTGATTTTTTTCTTGGACCCCTCCCCCCCTATAGGACCTCGCGTGATTTATACACAAGCCCCAATGGGTCAGCTTCAAATAAAAAATAATTTTAAAATCGGTCGGATGTCATGAGATAACAAATATAAAAAATAAAAATAAAAAAACATACCTACAGTCAAATTGAGAACATCCTCCCTTTTTTGGAGTCGGTTGAAAACAGTGCCACGAAATGGTCTAATCTCAGCATGGGTATAAACCAGCGCTGAGACCATTAAGTGAAAGATTCACAACAGTACTCACATTTTCACCACCACACACACCACATTTTTGTAAAACGATCTCCATCGACTGATTGAAGTGACTCCAATAAATATATTTCCTAACGCAGGTGGATTTCTACTTCTACCAGTTTCTAAGCAACGAGTACCGCCGCAGCTTCGTGGAGATGCATTTCAGGTGGTGCACTCTCATTCATGAAGACCCATTCTTCGGTGCCCCGATGAAGCAGGGCAAGCTGAAGGAACCATGTCCTTATCCACCGGTAGGGTCTTTTATGCCATTCATCATCATCATCAGCCTATGTTAGTCCACTGCTGGACGTAGGCCTCTCCTATTAACTATGCGTATAGACGCATTAGGAGGTAAATGCTCATAATCGCCACGCTGGGCAAGCGGATGGGCGATTGCAGTAATGTATCCACTATGATGACGCTGCTGCTGCCAATCATCAATCTTGTAGAGTGGTCAGTGACACTTCAATCCTTTAGTCGACTCTTACGACACCCGCATTAGGAGTTGGGGTGGTGACAAATGTATTCTTACTGCCGTCACCACACGGCAAATGCATTATGCCATTGGATGTTGAAAATGCGTGGTAACGACAACAGCGTGGTGATGGCAGTGAGACATTTTGTAATAACCCCAATTATTCCCGTTCACCGTGGCTGTATGAATCGACTTAGGGATTTAAGTGTCACTGACCATTCGTTTATTGAAGATTGATGGTGGGCAGCCACATGATGAAGAGCCGTTGTTCGGTGCTGTGATGAAGCAGGGTAAGCTGAAAGTGCCGTGTCCTTATCCACCGGTCCGGTCTTTCATATCATTTTTTTTACGTTGAGAAAATGCTTTTACTCATCCTGTCGTGAGACAAGTATGACGGACTACGGAGCATTGACCTCCACTACCGTCTAAAAACCCAACGAGTGCCATCTCCGCTTTTGACGGGGTGACGCAGGATCGCTTTGAGCATTCTACTGCGTGACACGGTCTTTCATACCATGGATAGATATTGGATGCTGAAAACGCGTGGTTAACGGCCGCGTGGTGATGGCAGTGAGACATTTTGTGACCAACCCAACTATTCCCGTGGGTGTATGAATCGACTAAAGGATTTAAGTGTCACTGACCATTCGTTTATTGAAGATTGATGGTGGGCAGCCACATGATGAAGAGCCGTTGTTCGGTGCTCCGATAAAGCAGGGTTAGCTACAATTGCCGTGTCCTTATCCACCGGTACGGTCTTTCATGGCATGGATGGATATTGGATGTTGAAAACGCGTGGTAACAATGACCGCGTGGTGACGGCAGTAAGACATTTTGTCAGCACCTCAACTGTTCCCGTGGGTGTATGGATCGACTAAGGGATTGAAGTGGCACTGACCATTAATTTATTGAAAATTGATGGTGGGCAGCCGCATCATTATAGTGAAAATACTGGTGCACACTCATTCACGATTTCCAAAACTTTCCGCAGTATATTATTGTTTTAAAAATTAAAACATGAAATATGGTATTTCGAAGATGATGTGAAAATCCATAAACCAATTAATACATGTTTCATCGTGGATAGCAAAAATGGTGATTGCGAATTGACATTGCCAGTTGCAAAGTCAGTCTTATTGTCAATTTTGTGTTACCTAAAGTTTTATTTGTTTTAAAATACCACTACATACTTAATATTTCTGTTTACCCTACTATAAGTTCTCTTGTATAGGTATGTACATAAATAATGATTTAATCACAATACAGTCTAGTAATTGGGGTATGTAAAATTATGTTTTTGTTATGTTTTGGAGGGACTCTCGGCCGGAACCAAACAGGGTCTCGAGCATTTGATGTGCTCATTGCTCATTCACCCCATTTCCCGTTGTTGGAGCTGCCGGCTAAGTTTCCCCATAACTTCATTCTAGCTTCCTTGTTTTCTTGCAGAATTGGGGTAACTATTTAATCTGTCTCCAGGGTGACTACCACATGTACAACATGAGCATCCCTACCTCTGCCATACCCCCCGGATTCCCATTCACTAAGGGTCGAATTTTCGCGAACCTGACCCACAACGGGGAAGACGTCTTTGGAGGCTACATTGACATGGAACTTAAGGAGAAACGAGTCAAGAACTCTAATCGTTCTGTTGTCAGTAATGTTAAGTGACAGTTTGTGAATACTAATGTACACTCCGTTTGATCTTTGAAAAACCTTCGAAACACACGAAGGTAATACTGCTCCCGCTTTATTTTTTGTCAACAGTGATTGTAAGCGCGACGTCTCTTTCTCGGACCCAAAGGGTATTCTAAATTCAAACGTAGTGTACGGGGTTGCACGCAAGCAGAATATACTGTTCCTGTAAATTTGCAACACATTCACCTGCTGTGTAAATTGTACTGATTATTTGCAAATAAATAAATTTGAATTTGAAAAAGTCACGTCCAAATTGTATGCAATGAAAAGTTTTCTTAGAATTTTTTTCTTGTTCAGCATGTTGAATTTCATTGCTAAAATCATAACAACAATATTAAACAGATATTGATATAATAAAGATAAATAAATTAGTGTTTTATATTTAAGTTTCGTTTATTTAGTTTTTTAATAATATTTTGCGTCATAATTATTAAATGTCATATACCAAAGAAAAGTCATAATTATTAAATGTCATATACCAAAGAAAAAATACCAAGATCACCAACGTGTGAGGTGGGAATCGAACCCACTCGGCCACTCACAATCACCTATTTATCACCGCTAATCATCTTGGTCTTTTTTCTTTGGTATATGACATCTAATATTTATAATTTATACAGTATAAAGCAGTGTAACTCTAGGGTGGGCTAGTGATAAATTCACTTTTACCTCGACCTCCTTTGTTGAAATGCATTTATCATTGGCCCACCCCATGTTTGAAAAAAAAACATAAATCTAAATATTTAATACAAAATAATTTGGTTTGTGTTTCGCAAAATCTTTAATATTTTGCGTATTATCCTATTAAAAAGGACTGAATCATCCGCATACCGTGTAGTGGATTCAGCAACTATTTTTCATCATTAGGTACATACATAATAATATAATATACCTATATAATTTTGTTCATAGTGTAGTGTGTGCAACGTGCGTTAAATTAAAACCATATCAAGCCTACTATGAAAAGAGTAAAAATATTACCTACTGTATATTGTGTTTCATTTACGTTTCCAAATACCTGTGGCTTTATTACTTAATCCAATAAAGGTAATTCAGTCGATTCTAGCGTTTCCATCTTAACTGTGCATCTTCCATTATTAACACAGATAAATTCACGCATACGACAACGTTTCATACGCAATCTAATGCATTTAAATGGTCAAATTTGCACGCTTATCCACACGTTAGCGTTAGCGTCAAACCTTAAGAACCAGGGCTAGTGATGTACCTGTTCCTGTTATATTCTGGGAAACTTTCAACGGCCGGGTTCCACCCTTACTTGGTAGATATTCCATTTATTCGTACGAATCGCTTTGCGTCTTCTTTCCTTATGCGTACTACCAAGGAGTGGAATTCACTGCCGACGTCTATATTTCCAAGATCATATAACCCGTCAATCTTCAAGTCAAGGGTGGATAGGCACCTTCTGGGCAAACTCACTCCATCGTAGGCCACGTCTCTGCCCTTGGCTAGTATGTGGCCATTTCAAATAAATAAAAAAAGAAAAGAATGTACGGTCAATTAATTGGAAACCTAGGTCACCCTAGAATAGCGATGAAAATAACGCGAATGATACATGTATCTTTCAAAGGCCCTGTATTTTTAAATAAAATACTATATACCTAGCTTTCGTTACGGATCTTCCATTGAAACTTTCTCTCTCATCTTTTCGTTTTTTACGTGTAAAATACATTACAACATATTTTTTGTATTATTAGATTATATTATCAGTTAGCTAAATAAAGATGTTGAAATTATCAATTATGACGAACTATTTACAAATCGAATCATTAATCTATGGTCGTGAACGTGAAAAGGAGTCTATTTGGGTGAATCAACTTTTTTCTGTCTGTTATTACCACGGTTACGGTCGCCTGAGTCACGCTGGTTTTATACAAAATTATGTTATTTAAGCTATGCACGTGTAATGACGTAATTACTTTTACAGGCCTAGGCCCTATGAAATTCCATTTCATCCCAGTGAGTTACTGCGCCCTAAAAGCAGAGCTATACTTCCGAGTCTATTTTAAGGAACGATTTTAAATTTAAAGACAATATTTCATTGCATTTTTGAGAAAAATAACTTATAGTAGGTTGATTCATGCGTAGGTAATAAAATAGCGATTATAAAATAAGCTAAAATGTTGTTCTGTGTGTCACAAACAAGGCTGAGCCTACAACGTTACTGGAATTTATTTTTATTCTACTTATTTTCGGGGGAGAAGATGTATCTTGGGACCCACCGGAAATTGTCCCCATGACCGATTGTTTCCAAGTCAATATATTATTCAACGAGCAATACGAGCATGGGGAACATTCCCATGGCACATCACTACGGTGTGAATCTGCGACTTCGATTTGAATAATGGAGTCGATCGGATATTTTTCGGTCCTTACGATGAGTCGCTAAGCTTCTTAGAAACCTAGATAGAAATAGGTCTACAGTGCGATCAAATCCGAACCTGGGGCTTTTTGGTTTGACAAAGTGATAACGGATGACATGGCAATTTTCATAATAAGTGACAATGTCACTCCCAAACTCAACAATTTATCATGTTCAACAGTTCATTAAGGGAATTCTTAAACTTTTATCCTTTTTTATCGTGTAGGTAAGTGGGAAATAGGCAAAACGGGTCGCCCGTATGCATATGGATCGGATACTGGTTTTTTCTCCATACAAAAGAACGGTTCGATTTCCGTTATTTTTCGTTCTTCGGTATATATTTCTTTTGTTAATGGAGTAATTCAAAGATACGATGTTCATAATTACCTACATAAAATGTTGAAAACTACATTAAAAGTGTAAAAGATTTAGCTATTTCGAGGTTTTTATAAGAAACCGATTCCGATTCCTGCCCGTATGTATACATGTAATATAAGTACCCGCCTACCTGTTATATATTTTACTTATAGTGTAGGTACTTACTCGTACTACATGTACTTAGTATGGTGTTAATGTTACTTTTAAATTGTAGTTTATGTAACAGTTAATATTGTACGAAGATCAATAAGAGCATAATCCATATGAACAAATAACAAAATAATAATAATGTCGTTGCTTAACTTTATTCTGTGCACAATTTCTTAAAAAAAAAATCGTTGGTGTTAGTTATTCAGCAATACAGCCATTAGGTAATGCAAGTGTCGTTATATAAAATACTAGCGTTGAAAATTTCCGAAAACGCAGTTTCTTTCCAAGCGGCTCATTTAACTTTCAGCTCTAAACCAATGTGTCTTTAGGACATATTTTCACTTACAAAAAGGGAACGAGATGTAATCGAGGAAAAGTCAGTTAAAATACATGGAAGGAGTGAGAGTGCTAGTATCAGTAATTATTTCTTTAAAAACCCGAAAAAAAATTAGTAATAGTTTTATAAATTCCTGAAAAATATTTCGTTTTTTCGACATATAAAATGAAAATCAGAATTTCTATTTAATAGTTTTTATTTTAGATAAGATTTATTTATGTGTGTATCTCTTTCATACTTTGGAATAAGTTTATGCAATAAAGGCACTTAAAAAATCAGGATGCTGTAAAACATCTGACATCTTAGATAAAAATAATAAGTTCTTGAAAAATACAGATTAAAGCACCGGAGCAGAAAAAAAACTTAAGTGTCATTGAAAACTAAAACTCATCGACGATAAAGTTACTCGCGTTTTACTTCGGACTTGGAATAGTTTTCGATAAAAAGTATTTTGTGTTCAGACAGCCAATAACTGTCGCAGCCAGGTAAGCTGGTGCTTCTACTAGTTCTAAAAGGACTTATGTACCAAGTAATTGATATACACTTACGCCTTTCTTTCTAACGGGTAGCTGGATGGTATATTGGTTCTATAAACCTTTCAGCCAAGCCATTAGCTATAGCATAGTATAGGAGATAAAACCTTAAGCTGGGGTCAGTTACCTTTACGCTGAAAGGTTCTGTACATTATAAATGCTGGGGCAGCTTTTCGCTACATGTTTTGGTCTGAAAAGGATAAATGGATGAAATATTATATGTTGAATGATGTTAAAAATAGAAACATTGAGGAATAGAAAGTATGAAAGTGATGTAGGCATCACATTCCACATAGGCTTTTATTGGAATTACAATACAATACAATACTCTTTATTGCACACCAAAAAACAGTAAAATAACAGATATAAATATAAAGTGTTACAGGTATAGGTATTACAATGGGCGGTCTTATCGCTAAAAAGCGATCTCTTCCAGACAACCTAAGGAAGCGGAATAAAAGCAGTTTAAACTTAGAGTAGGTGATGCTAAAACAATAGACAAGTAACGAAACACAATATTTAAATTATACTATTGAACTTACTTACATAGGTTGGAATTGAGGATTTTCAGTTTTGACCTAGATTTTATTATTAAAGCTGCGAATGTGATTTTATATAAAGTGTTACAGGTATAGGTATTACAATGGGCGGTCTTATCGCTAAAATGCGATTTCTTCCAGACAACCTAAGGAAGCGGAATAAAAGCAGTTTAAACTTAGAGTAGGTGATGCTAAAACAATAGACAAGTAACGAAACACAATATTTAAATTATACTATTAAACTTACTTACATAGGTTGGAATTGAGGATTTTCAGTTTTGACCTAGATTTTATTATTAAAGCTGCGAATGTGATTTTATTTAAAACTCAAAACATAAGTAGGTAGAACAAAATTCACTTTTAAATAAAGGTTCAGCAAACAGTGAAATACTATTATTTATGTAAAACTTTAAAAGTGACAATCAATTTCATTTAATTGCTGTTATCAAAATAGTAATGAAGTAATGAATTATGGTGTACCCAATGATTACCATTATTTTAATTTAAAGAAACTAAAAGTTATGCATAATTATGTTTTCATCATCATCATCATCATATCAGCCGAAAGACGTCCACTGCTGAACATAGGCCTCCCCCAAAGATTGCCACAATGACCGGTCCTGCGCCACCCGCATCCAGCGGCCTCCTGCGACCTTCACCAGGTCATCGGTCCACCTTGTGGGGGGCCTACCCACGCTACGCCTTCCGGTACGTGGCCGCCACTCAAGAACCTTCCCGCCCCAACGGCCATCGGTTCTACGCGTAATGTGCCCCGCCCACTGCCACTTCAGTTTAGCGATTCGGAGAGCTATTTCGGTTACTTTGGTTCTGCTGCGGATGGTCTCATTTTTAATCCGATCACGCAGAGAGACTCCTAGCATAGCCCTCTCCATTGCCCTTTGGGTGACTTTGAGCCTTCTTATGAGACCCATTGTAAGCGGCCACGTTTCAGTACCGTATGTCATCACTGGCAACACACACTGATTAAAGACTTTCGTCTTCAAACACTGCGGAATATTGGACGAAAATATGTGTCGTAACTTTTCGTCGGTCCGCAGTGTACGTGTGTTGTACGTTGCCAGGGCCAGAGGTCGTCGGTGGTGGTAGCCGGATCTTTGCCGGAGATTCTTAGCACCCCTGACCCCGCTAGCACCCTGGCCGCTACCATAACCAGGGCACCGGGGGTCGCCGGAACCTCGGGGCCGCGGCCTTGTTTGTAAATCCATGGGGGGTAGTTGCCATAATCGCCACGCTTGGCATGCGGGTTGGCGATCGCAGTGTCTCCACCGCACTTTAGGGATGCTGCTGCCCATCCCCCGGTGGTCTTGGTCGTAGTTTTCAGACATACCCGGGTCAAGTGTATGATCAGTAACACTTTAGTCCCTTAGTCGACTCCTACGACACCCACGGGAAGAGTTGGGGTGGTGACAAATGTATTCTTACTGCCGTCACTACACGGCTAATTATGTTTTGCAACATTTTTATTACCTACAACCGTACATTTACGAAAAAAAAAGCCTGGAAAAAATCTAGTCTTTTGTTTCGTACATTAAGTACACTGAGATTCAATTTTTCCTGAAAGGGCAAATGAGCTTGGCTTATCTTAACATGGTCTTTCATAAATAAGATCTTAATTACTACTAACGAGCAAGATTCACAAGCTAGTGCCACAAGGGATAGTAAGTTTGCAGTAGGTACGAAATGAACCTTCACTTATTCCACGAGCTATAGCAAAATGATACAAGATGAATTAAAGCTTCCATGTCCTATTATTGTAATAACCCTTGACTACCTACGTCCTGTTTATATCACACAACCACCTACCTGCGGTCATGGAGACATATGGAGACCGCTTCTTCTTATGGGACCTGATTTATACTATACTCAAACGTGACGTCACTTATGAGTACCTATTTCATATAAAATTCCATAGTGATGATCGTTTTGACAGTTTGAAAAAAGATGCTGATTTGACTTGCCAATCATCATGCCTATTATGTACCTATTATCAAAGAATCGGAAACGACTCTGACGTAACAGTTTACAGCAGCTCAGATTTTTTTTTAATTTTGTAACATTTTCGCGTAAAGGTGCATTCAGACGAAAAGAGCATTCGCTGTTCTATCCCGCTCTACGAAATCAACCAATCACGTTTTGTGTAACGATCGAATTTCGTAGAGTGGGAGTTTAGAATAGCGAATGTTCGGTTGGTCTGAATGCACCTTAATATGAATTGAAATAAATATAATCTTAAATGTGGGCTATTGGCAAACCGGTAATCAATAGAATTTCTGGGGCCTTTGCTCCCTACAAAAACAGCTATGATAACATTTGCATAACAAAGTGTCAGTATTCGTACTGTTTTAAACAATACCACTGTATATTATACTAGTATCCATTTTCCTTAAGACACTAGTGGTAATTAACAAAATCAATTTGTTTAATGGTACTAAAAGCAAGCAATTAAGATGGAAGACGTATGTGTTTTGTTTTCTGGATACGTACTGAGTATTAATTAGGGCATTAGGTTTAACCTAACTTAGCCATTTCATCAGAACAAAAGTGTAATTATTTTAAACTCAATAATGTGATTAAAAATTATATTAACCTTTTACAAGCTAATAATCACGAACCTTATTCGTTATTTTCGCAGTTGTGATATATTATTAAACTCTATTGATAACATCTTACAATTCAAATTGAAACGAATATTTTCTTTACCTGGCTGTGAAAGTGTTAAAAAAATCGTTTTAACCCTGAAATTGGCCACTTAAAAAACCGTGTGTACTTGTCTTTCAAAAATTACAAAAAGTGGGTCGTTAAATACGTTGTGCACTTTAAGATACGTTGCCAATTTAAGGGTTAATAATTTAACATGTTCAATGCGTTAGGGGGGTTTTTCGACCTCCTACAAAGTATGGTTAATTACGAGTTAAACTAATTGCCGCAGCGAAGGTGTTAATTGGTAAATGGGATCGGGCCGGCCACATCTAAGGTGAAGGTTAGGAAGGTAGGAACGTGAAAATAGGAAAGGTGGGCAAATAAGGATACTAAGTGGGTATCACAAGGTAGGCACGGACGGGGCAGGCCCTGACAAAGATGGCGGGTATTGACCAGAACTTATACAAAATAGGGAGTTGTGGAGATCCGAGGAGAGATCTTTGCACAGCAGTAGGACACTCATAAATATAGGAGAATGAAAAAAATTAAACGATGTTTAACAATAGTTTTACTCTCATTCCAAAAATACAAATAGTGCATTATGATACGAGTTAATAAAGTGAAACACGATTCAAGGGAGAGTTTTCAATCGACACGAGTTACGAATTTTCTTTTTGTACGTGTATTAGTCAAAGTTTTTAATACAGTGGTACATGAGTTTTTGAAGTTTTGATCTGACCTGAAGTTTTAAAATAAACTCGCTCACATTAATACATTACATTTTAAATTACATTATCAGCTTATAATAGTCCACTGCTGGACGTAGGCCTCTCCTATTAACTATGCGTACCTATAGATAGACTATAGACGCATTAGGAGGTAAATGCCCATAATCGCCACGCTGGGCAAGCGGATTGGCGATCGCAGTAATGTGTCCTCCACTATGATGACACTGCTGCCCATCATCAATCTTTTATCAAATAATGGTCAGTGACACTTCAATCCCTTAGTCGACTCTTACGACACTCGCAGGAGGAGTTGGGGTGGTGACAAAATGTATTCTTATTGCCGTCACCACACGGCCGCATTAATGCGTAAAATACAATACCAACACTATTTTTTTTTTTTTTTATGTTGGCACCACAAAGTGGCTCCACTCCACCTGATCGTAAGTGAAAAGTAGAGCCCAAATCGCGGCGGCAACGAACAGGAGACAAACAGTAACCTGTTGATAATATTGAAATTAAAATATTTTGATCTAGAAAAGCTTCCGATACATTCTTGTAGTATTTTGTGAATTACCTTATATACGTTCAAACAAAACAGGTATTATTTATTATTATTCTACATTTAAAATATTCATGGTTATCAGTGTTTTAATTTTCCCTTTTATAATTCAGATAGCGGATGAAAAACACGATACTAGCACATTTTCTAACTAGGTCCTAGAAAATAAAGTTAACTGGGTGTTAATACAATTTCAACAGATGCTGCTAGTCTCCCAGGGGACAGATAAAGCGAAAATTGCATTTTAAACGGTAAAGTTACCTAACTCATTTGCTCGTAGTATTAGGATTGTACAGTACCTAAATGTATACTTGTACATACGTAAGGTGGCCCATTCAAATCGGTCAGTATGGGAAAGTCTGAACTATAAGACATACGAAGATCTGTCCGTAGGAACCATGTCATCGTTTTTAATAATAAGGAAAACTGCGTTGATAAATATGAAAAAAAAAAAAATTTTTCTTAAGATTTACACAATAAACACCTAGTAAAATAAATGGAAGTACGTGAAAACAATGAATTCCATTCATTTTAGACATCAGGTTTCTCAGAGACATTTACTGCTTAAGACCTACACAAACGATATCTGAATAGAAATAATGTAGCTGGATTCCCTAGCTGGGTACAGTTTTTTTTTTCAAATGCATGAATACAGTTTTTCTTTTTATCAAAATCGGTGACATGGTTCCGAAGAACAAATCTTCGTATGTCTTATAGTTTCAGACTTGCCCATACTGACCGATTTGAATGGGCCACCCTGTATAAATAAGAAACGTTTGTTTTTTATTCAATAAAAGGAAAGGCAGATTAAAAGAAGGTAACTAGTTGTAACTAAAGACCGAAGAGCTGGTGACTTCCTCGCACAACGCATCAGTATTGCGATACAGCGAGGAAATGCCGCCAGCATCCTTGGTTACAATGCCACAAGGGCCAATCTTAGATATAGGTTAGGTTAAGTAGATTAGTTAGATTTAATCTATGTATACACCGTGATTTCTAATAACCCGAAAGATTTTAACAGTGTGTTCCTGACCACATTTACCACATAAACTATAATGTCGTATAAACTTTTCTGAATATCGCCTAGTTTCAGAGTTATTACCAATTAAGCAAAAACATATTTTCTAATTGTAACTCGGTACAAAAGGTCTTTTTAACGGCGTTGGTGCCATTATGGAGAATAGTCTCACTAACCTCATTAATAGATGTCGAAAAGTGAGAAATAAAACCTTTTAAAAATGAGGTTTTTGTAAAAAAAAACCTTAACACTCATTGTAAGTGCTAGTTTCATGAATAACTTTTACTTTTTATGTTAAAATACATTCAATAATTAAATAACAAGTGAAATTAAAATTAAAAAAAAAATTTTTTTTTTTCGCCGAAAATTACAAGTCATATAATATTTTTTGTTTGTTTTTACATCAAAAATGCGTGCTTAAAATCTTTCGGGTTATTAGAGATCACGGTGTATACATTGTAGTGTTGAAAATAAATATATAAAAAAAAAATTAGATACTGGTTGTAAGTAAATATCGACATGTGTAGTATAAGATCGAAAGGGACAAACAATACATAGTAGCTTGGTAAGTTAAGTAGGAGATATTTTTGAATAAGGGGGTAAGTTTCTTCAAATGAAATTGGATACTTATTCATGACTGGTGCTTGCACGGCATCCTAATATGTCAATATGCATTATTTTGACCCAGTTTATAATCTTTAAGTAAGGAAATAATCTCACAATGTCGTAACAGATGTGCTTACCATAGAAAAAATCAACTGTGAAAGACTCTGGTTGTCACGGGATTCGAACGCGCTTCCTCTAGATTGCCGGTCCAACGTGCTTCCAATTACACCAGACGACCCGTGAATCACAGCGAATTTAGTCAATGGTATTGTGAAACTAATCACTAGCGACATCCTGTACTTAATGTTTCGAAGGTATTATTTCCTTATTTAGAGGTTGTACCTCTAAATAAGGAAATAATGTTACTGACATTTTTGTAGTAAAATGTGTCGTTAAGTGCTCATCTCATTCTGATTCCTTGGAGGCCATCTCGTTTCGAAGTAACAAGATCAGGCGAAATTGCCTCTTGGAAATATTAGGTTGCCCCATTAAAAACTACTCTGCTGTACAGTCAAGGGCATTAATATATATACACTTCTCAATACTGATCCCTTACAAATGTGTCTATATATTAATGCACTCGACTGTACATTCGACCAATTGGTACACCTACCCTAGGCCATTCTAGAAGCATGTCACAATAACAAACAGTAAGAATATCGTTTTTAGTACAGAAATGGTGCCTTTTTTAGGCTCTAGTGCGATAAGTGTGTCATTTTACGTCAGGTCCAAAACTTTTAGGCCCATCTGTACTAAAAAACGTCGTACGAGACACGTGCAAAAAGGAAATTCGTAACTCGTGTCGTCGTACCTGCGATGCAACATTTAGGCAAAAAATATGAATGTTTGTAATGTAAACATTGGCGCTTGCATTTGTACACCCAAAGCATTGCGCGGCCACTTTAATTCAGACCAATGTTAGTCAACAAGGTATGTACATGTACAATCAACCAGTTAGAAGCCTTAGACCACTAGGAACCATGTCAAAGTAACGTAATCAATGAGATTATAAGACATCTCATACATAGGTACATACATCATCAGCTATGATAGTCCACTGCTGGACATAGGCCTCTCCTATTAACTATGCGTATAGACGCATTAGGAGGTGAATGCCCATAATCGCCACGCTGGCCACTATGATCACTGCTGCCCATCATCAAATAATAGTCAGTGACACTTCAATATCTTAGTCGGCTCTTACGACACCCGCAGGAGTAGGGGTGGTGACAAATGTATTCTTACTGCCGTCACCACACGGCCCGAGACGGAAGACATCTCATACTACTTGTCATTTTCTGGTTCTAGAGTTCTAGGTTCCAATAGTTTGAGCTATACTTGTAGCAGCGCGGCGGAAACGCGATATGAGACCCTCCTTGAGTCGGCTCCGGTTTGACTCCATCGCTAAATTAATAATAACAATATAGAAACGATATTCCTCCTGGAGTATGTGTGGCTGCTCCCTCGTTTCCGCTACTGCAGCCGGGGTGTGTCGCATCCCACGATGGTGGGAGGCTGTGAAGGAAAATTTACCATGGACATGGAGAGAGAAATGATGTTGATCATGACGATGCGGTAAGTAAGGCAAGGCGAAGTCTGAGATCTGAACGGAAAGACAGATGGAGAAAGCTCTAACGTTTCTATACTACCATACACTATCTATTATCTACTTACACCCTTATTCTTATACGCCTCCTAACTGAGCAAGCCGCTAAGTATTATTTGTCACTTTTGGTCTTTTAGGTATGCTGATAACAACGAAAAGGACAAAGAATACGCGGCCTGACTAACCGTCCAATAGGGATCTTGCTTTATACGGAAGTCTCTTACACTAAGGTACTGTCAGGATTTTTTGCGGCCATCGTTGTGTAGTATTCCTCATGACTAGCATAAACTTGTACTATCATGAAAAATTGAGATATTTTTTTCACATATTTATTTGAGTATAAAACGAGCGGGAAATTATTGCCCGTCACTCTCCCTTGGGAAATCAGGGAGAATCAGTTGCATCGCTGAACACGGGTCACGGGAAAACGATATGCTCCTCAAATTTTCTGTTTTAATGCCCTAGGGTCTGATAAGGTCAAGGCTTACATTTTTAGTTGGTCATTTTTCTTCCTGCTGTCCCAACAACGTTGTGTGGCAATGTGGAATAACGTTGCAATTTGAAATAATACCCAGTTGTGATATTGTAGAGGTAATATTTTGGGTTATGTTAGTAATCAGAAAAAAAATTTGCTACCCATTTAATTATGTAAGTTTCTGTATTCTTTGCTAAATAAATAAATAAATAGACCAAGCAATGAAAATAATTATATCACAAATCGTAATATACCGTGGCGTCAGCGCGGTTTAATAGACACTTGAAGTCTAACTGGGTCATGACGAAATTACCCATAATTTCGACGATTTTGATATTGTCGACCCTCGTTAAGTGCTACAATTAAAGTTATTTTCTTACCTTTATAGAATGACTTTAGCTTCAAGACTATTTGTACACCTATTTCGAAATAACTGACAAGTTACTGCTGGTCTCCTGTTTGTTGCAGCTGCGATTTGGGCTCTACTTTTCAGTTACGATCAGGTGGAGTGGAGCCACTTTGTTGTGCCAACATAAAAAAAATGATGTTGTGGTGTCATAGAGAGTCCTTATAAAGTTTACTATTTAGCTTGAATTTGTCAGCTTCCGTAGCCTAGTCGTGGCTTGCTATGTTAGGCTGGGTCGATTTTGTATGAAAAAAATTTTTTTTCACTAAATCATACCTGGGGGGGTCTAAAAAGTTGCTATTTCGTTTAACCTCTTAGATTTAATTTAAATAATGTTAATCCGTTATATGATTTAGCCCTCTACAGATGTTCAAAGATTTGACTTTTCAAAATATTTAGTGTAATTTCCGTGTATGATTACATATTGTTTGTATTACTAAATAAGTAAAAATGCATGTGTAATTTATAAAACATAGTGTAATTATTATTAAAAAGTGCAATTCATTACAATGTAGAAGTATAATCTCGACAATGTAAATGTTGAAAAACTTGCACTTTAACGATGTTAGCAGTTGTATTGTGCCTTATTATCAAATGATGGCATTACAGATCTGGATTTCAGTTTAGTACGAATAATTCCATCTCGTGCATTTTTTGAAGCCACCGTGATCGATGCTTCCGTCACAAGTTTTATGCAACGTTCTACAGCCTGCGTGTGACATGGAAATTTAGAGAAAATTACATCTTGAAACGGTGAGATGTTGCCTATCATCTTCTGCAAATCCTCCTCAGACAAATGGCTCATTATTGGCTGAGGTGTAACTTGACACTCGGCCCAGATTATCATGTCTATATAATCAGTTGCAAGAAAATTGAGCCGAGGCAATTTAAACACCCTGACAGAATTACTGGTTGTCTGACGTCTTGCTTGTAAAATTTTTCTAAGAGCAAGTTCTCTCACAACTGTCCTCTCATCCGATGCCATAGCAACCAGTATGTTTTCGGGGTGAGCGAAAAAAGCATTCCTTTGTATGACTGGATCAATTATAGATCTCACTTTGTCGTCGAAGGATCTAGTTAAACGTATTAAATTAAATACATGGTGGGCACCATAAATACAGGACGATTTTTGCTTTATTTCGAACCAGACCGGTGCGTAAACTTTAACAATATACTCTGTTAGAGTTTTCAAGTTATTCGACGGTCTCTGACATCCAATATAGTATCGTAATATTCGATTTGCTGTGGTAAGCCAACGAGAATGGGCCATCTTTCCAGGTTGTCTATTTGCGAGTTCTACACTACAAGTGCCTGTTGACACAGCACAACACATTTCGTATAAATACTTTTGGTCCGTACTTAACGATTTAATTACATTTTGGTCTATATCACAAATACCGCTAGTAATCGCTGCATACTTTTTTACACGCAATTTATCACAGGTTTCTAGAGCTTTTCCTATGGGCCCCGAGTATTCTCTAGGTCCACTTGTGCCTCCATCTAGTTGACAAAATAAGTGTCGTAAAGGCAACTCATTCGCATGGAGTTGGCATACAAGCCACTGTAATGGTTTTTGCAACTTCAACTCAGTCAATCTAATAACTCCTGATTTACAACCAGTGTTCGTGGCAGTCCCGTCGCAACCTATACATTTTAAATCATTTAAGTCGATTTTGTGGCTTTGACAGTATTCAACAATTGAATTGCAAATATCTTTACCAGTTCCTGTTCGTGGTGTCGTGTGTCCTAAATATACGGAGTCTGGTTCACTTATAAGGGATATATGCTCTTCCACAGTAAGTCTACGATAAGAACGACCGTCTGAATTTTCTATAATCAAGGTTTTGTCCTTCCTGCCGTCAAAATAAATCGCTTCCAATTGATTGAAAGATACATTCTCCTGTAAGTTAAGTCTTTCGTTATGTCGAGCTCGTTGTAGCTTGTTTTTATCCACGACTAAGTTTTTGTTATCGTGAGATATAAGCCCTACGTCTTGCAGCACTGCAGTTGCGATTGCAGCTCCGGATCGATTTGAGATTCCATACCGATCACACGTTTTCGCCAGTTCTGGTAATTTTAGGCAGTTATAAGATGGGTCACTTGGTTCAGTCGTCGGCGTTGATATTACAGGTGGAGTAGTGATATTATTGTAATCAGTTCTAGAAGGAGGCGAAGTACGTGCTATTTTTTGGTTAGAGTTTAAATCTGGCCGAGAGTTATAAAAGTCCGTCATACGGTCCTGCAACTTTTGCTGTCTTTTAATTTTTATGCAATTTTTTTGTGTCTGTATTTTGTCTACGCCAGCTATAATCATTTGTCTGTGAGATCGTTGATCTAGCAAAAATGTTTGTTCGATGACTGGCACTTTATTTTGCTTGGCACAGGAACAATAATCGGAAGCCAGTACAATCGTGCACTTGCATGCTGCGATGTCGAAAAGTTGCGTTAAACAATAGTTCTTGAAGCTACTTAATTTATTCCTATAGTTATCGTTTATTTTACTTTTAGGGTGCCGTATTATCTTTAGGTATTCAGCGTAATACTTTTTTAATAACTCTTTTATTCTCTTGGGGCTTAAAGTAGGAATAGAAGAAGAAGCCCAGATCTTCTGAATGTCGCTGCTCACACAACAAAAAACTTCGGTTATTGACGGTTGCTTACCAGAATTGAGATCTTGCAAACGGTGTCTTACTATAAGTATATATTTAATAGTGTCTGATATCGTAGGTAATAGTGTCACATTGAGGTCTGAAGGTGGTCCAAACAAAGGGCAAATAACTTTACTTCGTGTTTTAACAGTTTGTTCAGCACTCATTTTTATGAACTTGAATTTATTTGTCACAGTTCACTTACTAAACGTTCTCTTACTAAAAGGTTTCCACTCGATTATATCGTTTTTTTTTTATCTTAAAACCACGAAATAAAGGCAAGTAAAATGATGCAAATTGGCGGCAAACGCGAAAATTGAGTTGACAGTTTTGATGCAGGTAAGCTTACCATTGTCTATGATTTAAAAAATAATCATTGTAATGCACGTTCTGATACACGCAATTAATGAATAAACTTCAAAAGTCTTACGAAAAGCTTTATAACACATTTTAAAATATAAATTAAAAACGTCCAAAAAATTTTTTTTTTAGAAATATTCTAGCTATGGTAGAGGGCTAAAAGTTATATCGAATTTTTTTTTTACTATTTTTCTGTTGCTAAATAGACTAAAACGCAACTTTTTAAACGTACCCAGCATCAAAAATATTTTTTTTACAAAATCGACCCAGCCTATTGCTATGTATTTAAGTATTTATATTTTATGTATCTAATCAATTACATAATTTACATATGTCGTCGATTTGTACCCACATCACAAGCTTTAGTTGAGCTTAACGTGAGACTAAGTCGATTTATTTATGATTTATAAAAGCTTATATCAAAAATGAAATGTACGTAAAAAAATTGCTGTAGGTAGGTAAAGTCCATTTCAAATACGAAGGCCCGATTTCACTTGACAAAGTCATTAGGCGTCAACAATGGGATCAGTGATAGCAAAAGATACCTGGTCAGACCTTTTTGTGGCATGATATTTTTTGCATACATCGGTGCCAATTTGTAGTGGACCGATTAAATGACAAAAATTTCGAGTGGCATCGAGCCTTCGTATTTGAAATGGACTATACCTACGTTTATAATTTAGTTTTTTTTTTAGTTCATAGCTTTAGTTTTGCGGATGCCCGCAATTCCTAATCGATATCTCAGAAGCTCGCTCCATCGACCTTTCAAGCATCCTCACCAGACCCGATTGTGTCAAGTATTTGCCACTTTTACCGGTAGTTCAATAAAGAACACATTTAGCTATAAGAACTTCACGGACATCTAAATTTTACCTATTTGCCAGAACCAACGTACGAAAATATGTGGAAAAAGCTATCATTTCGTGTCTTATACTTATTGTGACAGAATAGCGAAGCATACTCGTATCTTTTCAACATACAAGACTATCTAGGCACGAGTATATTATTTATTGACATTGCTTGAATACTTGTATAAAATTCTCCTGATATGTATTTGATACGTAATAGGGATTAAATATTTCTCAGCCTCCGTAGCTGACAACCAAAACTCACTATAAAAACTGTCACTACTCTTCGCAACCTCTTATCTATCTCAGTATTGAATCAGAACTTAGATACGATGTTTATTTCAAGTAGGTATTTGTTACTTAGTGAGTTTTGGTTGTGAACCGACGATATATGCGTATGAACGAGTCCACTGGCCTCTCTTAGTATGAGATAAACGAATTAGGAGATGAGATAAATCGCATAATCGTCACGCTGGGCAAGCGGATTACTGACCGCAGTAGTGTGTCCAGTGTGATAACGCTACTGTCCATCATCAATCTCCAATAAATAAATGTTCATTGTCATTTCGATCCCCTAGTTGACTCTTACGACAGCCATGGGAATAGTTAGCGTGGTAACAAAATGTATTCTTACTGCCGTCATCACGTGGCTTGTATTTAGTAGTGACTCTATCTAAAGGCATATGTATGTAATAAATAGATAGGTTGATATAAATACTGAAATACGAAAACAACAACCGCGACGAAGGAACAAAATAAATATAAGTGATAAACAAATGCCTTCGCCGGGATTCGACCTAGGGATTTTCACTTTTTTGGGCAGGATGGCTATGTACCGACCTATCGACTAGGCTACGAAGGCCGTGAATTGATAACTATAATGATGATTTTATCACGAGGATGGTTACCACCAAAAATCTTGTTTCATTAGCATCTGTATCCCTCGAGCTATAACATAAGCAGCAGGAACATTGTAGGCGCAGTAAAAGTTCGCGTTTATCACACGTTTATGGTGCTCGTTTACGTGAGATTGCGAGGAGCACAAGAGTTGAGCTATTTTCACGTAACGAATGCGTGCTATAACCTTTTCCGGGCCAACACTTGTATCTCATTTTTGAGGATTCCGTAGTCAACTAGAAATACTTTTCGCCAAGGCGTCTGTCTGTCCATCTGTTCTGTCTAATATGGATAGGTTATTATCTACATTCAACGATTTTTTTAGCGAGAAAAAAAATTGTACACACTTTATCCTAATTAGAATGTGAAACTCCTTTTATTTTCCCTTAAATGTATCATCATCATCATACGGCTGACCGTAAGACGTCTACAGCTGGCCTCAAAGATTGCCACAATGACCGGTCCTATGCCACCCGCATCCAGCGGACTCCTGCGACCTTCACCAGGTCATTAGTCCACCTTGTGGGTACGTAGCCGCCACTCGAGAACCTTCCCGTAACGATTCGGAGAGCTATATCGTTCAAATAAATGTATAACGAAATATTTTTAATAACATTAGTACCTATTGTGTATCAATTATTGGTTAGTAATTTTAAAATCTTACAGAATGATGATTAATCACTAATCAGTTATTATCGATACCCATTTAATGACCAAGATACGATCACTTTTAAGAAATTGGTTTTCCTAATTGGATTCCGTGGTTATATATTGACCTTAGCTGGTACATATATCTTCTGATACCATACGGCAGCAGTTAACCATGTTGTTTTCTAAAGAAACATGTTGTGTCATAACATTTTGTTTAGTGTACAATGGACTGATTCACTGTAAACCATTTAAACTATACGACGCAGAACCATGTAAGAGTTTTTAACTAAAATATTTAGAAATTGCCACATGTATTAGAATTGTAAAAAAACATAGGTACTAACATTATTACAAATCATTAGTAGTAAAAGTTCGTCTCCTTAACCGAAAATGGCCAACATGCAACATTGAAAAAAGCCGTATCTACGTAAGTCTGATGATAACAAATAAAATAATATCATGGAGCTGGGTCTGATGATGTTGTTGCAAGATGGCTCCAGGAACCGTCATCAATTCACTACACTTCTGGACATAAGCTTCTTTTATCCATGGGTACGGACGCATTAGAAAGTAAATGCTCACGTTAAGCAAGTGCATCCGATTGAATCATCAATAAAATAATGGTCAGTGACACAAGGGATTGTCAGTGTCACAAGGGTCAGTGGAACAAAAGGTTGTTGACTCTTACCGCACCCACGCTTCGAGGTAGCATGGTGATAATGTACCTATTTTTACTGCTACCACGGGGCTTCTTATTAAAAAAATCTTGATAAAAGCTTCCATTAAAAATATTAATTTTGTCAATGAGTCAATCGCGTTTTTTGTGATTATTCTGTCACGTCATCCATGGGTAAAAAGTTGTATAGTTTGCTAGAAAAAAGTATGCTGCACGCTCTACTAACTTGAGTAGTAGGTAGCCAATCATGGTATCACCACGTTTTTGTCAGTAAAATTAATTATTTGTAAATTTTAATGCTATTAAAATGTGACATTATGGCACTGGTCTCACGCGAGCTACAAAGCTATGAACTATCGGCTATAAACACGAACAATAGATACGCACTCCCGTGTAAATAAAAGAGACACGGCTATACGCACGGCGGTGATAGCTGACAGCTGGGCGAGTACGTATCGCCGTGTCTCTTTTATTTACATGGGAGTGGGTATCATTAAATTTGTTCGTGTTTAAAGCCGATAGTTCATAGCTTAGTAGCTCGTGGTAAGACCAGTACCTAAAGGTAGCCCAGGAGAACGTAACCATGGCAACGCGTGACATAAAACATGTGATTGACTTATAACTTCTATTTTCAAGTGCTGAGAGGATCGCCATCCATAAACTTGACAGTATCAGAGTTGGAAGAAGTTCTCAACATTGACGTCGGTGGCGAATACACAACAATGAAATTCACATACGAACACGACCAATATCTTGGACAGTTTGATGATAACAACAAGGGAGAGCGTTGCTACAACGATCATGTTAGGTGTATCACATCTATCATGTAAGGAGAATTAATTTCACATACAAAAATGACTACTACCTAGGGAAGTTTGATAGCAACAGGGAGAACGTTGTTTGTTACAATGACTATAACAACAAGGGAGAGAGTTGTTACAACGACCATGTTAAGTGTGTTACGTCTATCACATATATAGGAAATTAATTTCACATAGAAAATTACCAATATCTAGAGAAGGTTGATTTGAGAGCAACAACAAGAAAAAGCGTTGTTATAATGAATATGTGTGTCGCTAGCGCAAAACGAACGTCTACTCGGTTGCAGATACGAATTAAAATCCAAGTGTTGACATTAAGTGACATTAGTTACGTTTAAATTAGTTTTGTGCATTGCTTAGTAATTAAAGTCGGGGAGAACGTTGTTTGTTACAATGACTATAACAACAAGGGAGAGAGTTGTTACAACGACCATGTTAAGTGTGTTACGTCTATCATATATACTTATAGGAAATTAATTTCACATACGAAAATTACCAATATCTAGAGAAGGTTGATTTGAAAGCAACAACAAAAAAAGCGTTATTATAATGACCATGTTAGGTGTATCATATCTATTCTATCATGTTAGGGAAACTAGTTCACATATGAAAATTACCAATATCTAGGGGAGATTGATAGCAACAATATGGGAGAACGTTGTTACAATGACCATGTTAGATATGTTACATCTATTATGTAAGGGAAATTAATTCCACATTCGAAAATTACCAATATCTAGAGAAGTTTCATACCAACAACAAGGGAGAACGTTGTTACAATGACAATGTTAGGTGTGTTACGTCTGTCATGTAAGGGAAATTAATTTCACATACGAAAATTACCAATATCGAGGGGAGTCTGGTAACAACAACAGGGGAGAGCGTTGTTACAACCATCATGTTAAGTCTTACATCTATGATGTAAAGGAAATTAATTTCACATACGAAAATTACTAATCTAGGGAAGTTTGATAGAAACAACAAGGGAGAACGTTGTTACAATGACCATATTAAGTATATCACATCTATCATGTTAGGGAAATTAGTTACACATATGAAAATTACCAACACCTAGGGAAGTTTGATAGCAACAACAAGGGAGAACGTTGTTGTAATGACCATGTTAGGTTTATCATATCTATCATGTTTCACATATGAAAATTACTAATATCTAGGGAAATCTGATAGTAACAGCAAGGGAGAGCATGGTTACAACGACTATGTTAAGTGTGATACGTTTATCATGTAAGGGAAATTAATTTCACATACAAAAATTACCAATATCTAGTGAAGTTTGAAAGTAACAACAAGGGAGAGTGTTGTTACAATTACCATGTTAGGTGTGCTACGACTATCAAGTAAGTAAAATTGATTTTAGTGGGATTACCGTAAGCTGGCGGTGTAGGTTAACTGTATCGATACCATAGTTTGTATACCTTTCGCTCGCACATGAAATAATATTCATAAAATACAGGGTGTTACAGACTCCCTATGGGGCGTTATTCTTATGGGAATGTTACAATTGACACTCCATGACGCTGGGGAGAGAAGCCCCAAGTGCTTATAGGTTTCAAAATTCCCGGATAATTTTTATTTATCCGTCGGATAAGCCAATCAACTTTTCGACAGATATATTTTATGTCTGCTACGTTACTTTTCATTAACTTACAAATGTACGTCAATTAATACTATAGGTACACAAATTTACAATGAAAAACAGTTGGAACCTAAGGCACTGGTCTCACCGCAAGCTACTAAGCTATGAACTATCGGCTATAAACACGAACAAAAGATACGCACGCGGTGATAGCTGATAGCCGGGCGAGTATCGCCGTGTCTCTTTTATTTACACGGGAGTGCGTATCTTTTGTTCGTGTTTATAGCCGATAGTTGATAGCTTAGTAGCTCGCGGTGAGACCAGTGCCTTAATGTATCGATGTGAACTAGTGTGGAGCCGCAACGCATGACGTACAATTAATAACATTTTTTCTAGCAAACTTGATAAAATTGGCACCAATTTGTTGATCTGTGTAAAATGTACCAAAATATTTTTTTCTAGGGCTGCGTCTCGTCCAGTATGTGGAGTGAACGCCAATGGGGTTAAAAGTGACTTTGGGTCCATGTGCGACATGTACTTTGATAACTGCAAGAGGAAAGAGGGTAAGGCATATACGGCTCATATGAAACGACCACGGAAAGAACATGTCTAGTCAATTCAAATTACAGAAGGCAAAACCACCTTAGTTTTAATAGAGTAAGGTGTGAATTTGGTAATTTTTGGCAAGAATCAAAGCATGTGAGTGGTTAGACATGTTTTTTTCCGTATGACGATGATGATGCTATGATGACGCTGCTGCCCATCATCAATATTTATCAAATAATGGTCAGTGACACTTCAATCCCTTAGTCGACTCTTACGACACCCGCAGGAGGAATTGGGGTGGTGACAAATGTATTCTTATTGCCACCACACGGCTGATTGGCGAGTCGCTATCCCAATATTAGCTATTCAAGGTTCTATTTCGAACTTTTATCAACTTGAATATTGAACATTGTCACACTGACAATAAATATACCCTTGCAATTGTATGTTCAATGTTCATGTTTTTAATTATTCTCGAAGAGCGGAATTTTCATAGCGAAAATCTCAGAGGGATTGACCTAACTATTTTATCGACTTATCGATGTTAAGGAATAACCAGTCCAACCTCCATTACTAACTATAAGATTATTCTATAACATTTGATCTCTTAGATAAGTAACTGGAATTTCGATATCAAAATAAATCATGACAGCGTCCCATATGCCATTTATGTCACTTAAGTTTTGGTTGCTGAAGGAAAAGGCAGAGAATAGAATAGAATGGAAATTACTTCACCGACAAGAGCCAAGCTCTTAAATAAATGATGATGAAGTTTTGGTGATACAGTTATAAGTCAGAGTTAGTCGGCACATGCGATGTCAATATAAAAGTGTTGAAGCCTAATATGATTTATTTTAATATCGAACTTTAAGTTAAAAAGAGTTTAAAGAGATAATCTTTTAAGTTATTAATGGGCTATTCCATAACATCGATAAGTCGATAAAATAGTTTAGTCAATTTCTTCGACAGTTAGATTTTCGCTATGAAAATTCCGCTCATTCATTATTAGCATGCTTTTGGAATGAAAGTCTATTTTATTTTAGCGTTTTGGACTGTAATCGACAGTGGAGATTGCTTCAGAGCAGTAAAAATCCATTTATACGATTTCGACGCTGCTAGAACAGTCAAAACGACTGGATGAACATGTTACTTCAAAATGCTTATACTGTATATATCACTACACTACACTATCCCACAGCCAGAGCAATCTTGTGGTACGCTTTACAGGAAAATTATCACACGTATAGATTTGTTCTTTTAACATAGTAATTTTAATTCATAATTATGGAAATGTGAGAGATACAGATCAGTCGAATAAATACAAATATATCAAATAGGAAAGTCGTGTCTGAATACTGAAACAAATAGAAACAAATTGTATTAAAACATTTTAGTTTTTAGTATAGTAACATGATTTGTGATATCAACCATCAAGAAATAAAATATAAACTTTGTACTTTTTCTTAACCGTATTTTTATATTTGTATTGTTATTTTTCTTCCCATATGTCTCCTTATTGATATTAAGGTAGTAATTCTTTTGAATTTTATTACACGAATCGCCATACTTTACAAAAAATAACTTGTATCTTGTGCTGGTACTAGGTATTTAGGTACGATTATGAGTTATTTAAAAGAGTTAGAATATTTCAGTTTAGTATAGTAGAGTGAGATAAAAAATCAAAATAATACCTTAAACGGAAATAAACAGCGAAATAAACTCAGGGCTAATTCTAAATTTAAAACTTGTTTAAATTCAGTAAAGCTATCCCCTTATTCATAAATGTCTCCTAACTTAGCAAGCACATAAGTATTGTTTGTAACTTTGCGTCTTATCAATACCATCTATAAGATCGAAAGATACACGCAATATGTCAGGAGACGGATACAGCGGCTCTACCGCAAACTACGAAATTCGCAAATTGCAGGGATTTTTCTCTGTCACTCTAATGACACCTTCGTTAGAATGACAGAGACAAATCCCCGAAATTTACGAACGAAACGGTTTTCGCGGTAGTAGACCAGGCTATGCTATTCTCTTATTCACACATTTGTCAACGAGCTCGACGACGAGACAGCCTTTACTTCGATGTAGAGCGCAGCGCTGCGAAAAACGGTATTCACTAAAGTAGAACAGCTCGTCGTCGAACTGTAGGCGGTAACTCTCGACGCAGTGTAGCAGTGTTCCAGCTCGCGCCGCATTCGTCGCCGAGCGCTAGTGTCGTTTAAAGTGCATTAGTGTTAGTGAATACCATTTTTAGGCTCGACGCTGCCGCAGCGCTGACACAGCGCTGTTAGCAAGGCGGTTCCCTTAGTGAATAACACTGCTGGTTCGCTACAACCAAATGTCATAATTATATCATACCATGTTCCTAGAATGTCGCAATGACAAAACAGACTAGTAGTAATAGTATTTTATGTAAGCCTTGTTTAAGAGATGTCAAAAAAGATGAGTGGCGTGGGCGCCACGAGCATTTTTTGATTCAGTTAAACAATGTTGCATACAATACTTTTTCTACGACTACACACTTATTTTCAAATAAGATTGTAAATTAGAAAGAAATATTCTTAGTCGAACACGATGGTTTAGTATTCATCAGAAATGACATTTAAAATTAGGTTGGCAACCATGTATTTCATTAGGCGTACTTGTATACACGAAGTGTCTTAAAATCCAAAAACGCATTGCGTGTATGCCCGGATGCGTTTATAGGGAATAGACCATATAGACTTATCTTGATATATGTAAGGTAGGGCTTAAAGGTGCGTTCACGACCCTGTAAATGACAAATAAAAGTACGGGAGTAGAAAAAATGTCTAAAATTCCATTCCATTTTGGTTTGAATTTAATTTAGAATACGGCAATTGGAGAAGTGGGTTGAAGACATTTCAAGCTTTGGACATTATAAGACTAATCTGTATTGGGATTTCGACGATTGAGGAAAATGGTATTATGATATTTGGTTATAGCGAACCGGAATTAGGAGTTTTTTATGAATGGGGGTTTAACTCTAGAAATCTACAGCACGATAGGTTACACGGAGAGTCATATGAAAGCCGTATCGTAGCATTATCGATATAAGATTGTATTATGATGATGATTTATTTAAGTCATGCCCTTACCAAAAGTAAACGGCGTGAGCTATATCGTTTGTCGAATTTACATTTTATTCCTTTTGCTCGCTCAAATACGACGTATGAGCGAGACAAACAGAAAGGAAAAATAGCAAACTTTTTCATTGAAGGAGACTGGCGATGGCGTTCTCAACCATTGGTTCCCATATCCAACTTAATTAATCGTTCTCGGAACACTATAATACCTGCATACGTTTTTCATTCGCGTGAAAAAGCAGTGATACACAACCTTTGACAGCCAACACGTGCAAAGGCACTCACGTACGACCCATTCGGCATCCATTCGATTAAAGAACTAATCCCTTAAAAAACACCACATATACTAAATAAGGACAGTCAATTGTGGTATTTATTTATTTTGACTTAAAGGTGAAATTGGCATTATAAATAGTTTCCGTTATTACGTTTTGGAGTTTTAAAGAGCAAAAATGCTAGACGCGTCGTCGTGTGAACGGACTTTATGGCGATGCGGCTCTTGAGAGGTTTTATGGCGATTCTATAATGACAACTTCATTTTGACAATGATCTCTTTCATACGTTTCTCGGGTTGCATCTGTAATTAGAAAGTAGCTAACAAATATAGTACATTTATGAACAAACTAATTAGCCGTACAACACAATTCAAAAAATAAAATTTTTACAAGCCTTAAGTTGTCAAAATGACATTGATCTTTTACACTGTCTGTTATCACCAGGGATCGGACAAGTATGCGTCATTATTCGCAATAATATGAACATGGCACCAAATTTGATTGAATGAATAATTAAATGAATAATTTCTTGAAATTTTATTTCGAAGCTTTGATGGGTCTATTCACAAAGGTTTTCATAGTTACCGGTGTCAAAAAGGTAATTTTCTAAAAATGATTAAATTAATAATTATTCTGTCAACTTTGGAGTCATGTTCATATAATTGCGAACAATGACGCCCATTCCATTTCTCCGATCTCTGGTTATCACTGAATTAGAAAGAAAGAAAAATACGGTAATAACATATATGATCTGAATAAAAATAAATTCAATCTAAACTAAAGCTGCAATAGTACATTGTGCATCTAGGGAGGCAAGTACGGTATTACTAACGAGAGTTTTAGAAGATTGCAACCTAATCGGAGATCGGGAAGTGGTTCAAATTAAGATTACAAGATTTTCTTACATAATATAGTTACAAGTGAAGCTAATAATACCGTGTTAATAATAAATTAAAGTCCCTTACGGTACGGTACAACGTACCCAACATAACGGGGTTAAAATTAAAGTAATTGAAAACATGTTTTTTAAAGGTTGCTGATTCCTGTCACCAGTCGAGTTCCTTGTAGTACGTAATTATACTGTGACTCGTCTGATTTCTTAATTCCATTAGTGGAGGAAATCGAGTCGTCAGCTTGATCGATGACTCTTTCTACTCTCTGAAGAAACGTAGTAAAGGCCATGTGAGCCAATGGGTGGTTAGTATTTTTTGCTTCTAAATCAAATGTTACGTTGTTATCAGTCAAAAGTCACTTTGACCGCAATGAAGCCATGATAGGTGTTAATTGAATCGATGTACTTTTAATTACGAAAATCTTTTAATGGTTTAATGTAGTTCACATTGACAACAACTAGAAGAAGAGAAGTAAAATTTAAAAATACTGACGTAATAGTAGATTACCATGCCAAGGCCGTTTAAGTGGTAAATGTCTCGGATAAAGTATAATGTGTGACGAACATGTGATCTTAGGTTTTCCCATTTAACGGCCGAGTGTGTATACTATTTTTCTGTTCAACGGAGCCGGCAGGCTGCAACTTAGTTTAGCGCAGCAGCCGGCAATGTGCTGTTTGCGGCAGAGGGCAGAAAAGGTATCGTTTACATTCACGTTCAATTACAACAAAAACTTATGATTTTAAACTCATTCATCTTAGAGATAATAATAATAGTCATAATACTCGAGTATAAGTACAATAGTCGTTAATTTTATAACCCGTTACCTACTCGAGTTTTGTAGAATTCATATTCAGATGTATACAGTGTGTATCATCTCGTAGAGCCAAGAAAGAAACCCATTAATGTTTAGATCATAGCAAACAAATTTTACTATGGGGCCAAACCTGAATTCACGAAAATATTTTTGACAGTTTCATACATTTTGATTGCGTGATCATGAACACGTTGTATGGGAGAGTAATTTTTTTTTCGCGAATTCGAGTTTGTCCCATAATAAAAGTTGTTTAGTATTATCTAAATATTAATGGATTTCTTTCTTGGCTCTACGAGGTGATACATACAGAATGTTGTACAATTCTATTCCTATCCACAATGTCAAATACACCTCAAACAACATTGCAATCTCAATCGCCCTTGACCACATGCAAGAATTCCGACTATTCTGAGCTTCACATCGTTATCCACCAAAGGATACTTGGAACATGTGTAAATGTTCAAAGCGAATCGAAATGTGTATCTGTGTGGATACAGAAGCTGGAGAAACTACGAGTAGTTAAATATACTTGATATCCTTCAACAGATATACTATCAAACGTATTGTGAAAACACAAATCAAATTATTTGTTAACTAAATATTTTGATTTGTACGTTTTATTTTTCCCCAGTAGTCACACAACTTAATACCTACTATATGAATTATAAATATTAGATATCATTATATTGATATATAATTGGTAATTTCTTGTATAATCATATACGAGTACCAACCTCGGATGTTAGGTGACCAAGATCACCTAACGTCCGAGGTGGGCGAGATATACTATCACTTCAGTTAAAACTGCCAATTTGCCAAAATTGGCAAATAGTATGAAAAAGTTTCGGAAATAGTGGCATTTCGAGTTTGGTAAGTATGTATTTATTTAATACAATACTCGTACATGACATAGGCTCTTAGGAATAGGCAGTAATGGCTTTTGCAATGTGCGAATTACATTACAGAACTTTTTGAGAAAAATGAGATCTTGAGATTTCATATATTGTCTCGCGAATTTTTGAGTATAATCATAAATACACATCATACTTTATGGTCCAATTAACATTTTATATATAAAAAGTTTATATTATGAAATGTTCTGACAACAACTTTATGAAAGTATTTTGTTATGCATAACATAAATGTCACATACATACATCAGAGAGGAACAGGCAGCCCGACATTCTCCATTCGGAGATGGAGGCAGACCTCGTCGGCGATGGCAAGACGAGCTAGACTCCTTTTCAAAGAGTGGCCAGACGCAGTCAACATAGAGCAGAGTGGAGAAAATGGGGGAGGCTTTTTTGTCCAGCAATGGGACGCTATAGGCTCACAATAATAATAATAATTTCACCATCCACAATGATCAGAATCTCGTGAAGGCCGAGGACACGTCCAGTAAGTACTTGGACCACGAGATAACCGCCATGTGGGATGTTGACTCGACGATCATAGTCCCGAAAGTCGACCAACACCTTAAGAGACTCTCGCTAGATGGCTGGATCAAGGGTTAGATGCAGAAGGTAGTCTTGGACATGGCGCGGATAGTCCGTCGGTTCCTCTCTCTGCGACCTTAACCACCGGCAGCTTGGGCCCGCCCCGTTACGTTATGTTTTTATAATATGTTTATATATTGTATTAATTTTGTATGCTGTATTGTATTTTACTTTTATAATCATGTTATAACAGTGAGAATAATTGAATATAGGAAATAATAATTTGATTCAAGCCTATTATAGATTATTTTGTCAACCTCCGTAGCCTAGTTGGTAGTGACCCTGCCTACGAAGCTGGAGGATCCGGGTTCGAATCCCGGCGAGGGCATTATTTGTGTATTTTTATCACAAATATTTGTTCCTTGGTCATGGCTGTCTATGTGTTTAAGTAGCTATATGTATCTATCTATTATATATTTCGTCGCTTGGTGCCTACATCACAAGCCTTAATTGAGCTTACCGTGGGACTAGATCGATTTGTATAAGATGTCCCAAGATATTTATTTATTTTATTTATTTGTGTAAAATTTATGTAATGACAGCGCTTATGCCTTTTGGATTTACGGATCGCTTCCTCCATGTTACATATTTCAGTTAAGTAAGTGAGATCGGATTCAAGAGTACTTACGTCGATGTCCGTCGCTCCGATATCGGAAATGCGCTTACATTTCCCCACAAAATGGTCTCCGTTGAGGTAAATTCCAAATTGCTATTCAGTGTTCAGACTGTTCGGCATAGGCACTTTAGGTAAACGTTTTCGCACCCGGATCGTCAAGTATCTACATTGTTAGTTGTGAGACAGAGTTGCAGTAGAATAAGCAGAAGTATATTTTGTGTGGAAGTTTTTTGGTCCCCAGTTGTGTCGACCAGCCGCGCTGACATGGCCCTGATGAAATATCAAATAAGTTACCTTATTTATTTGCGCCGTAAAAAACATGAACATGGATAAAAAATCAAAAATCTACGTGGAGTCCCTACTCATTTACTTATAAACCTCCTGTATGTAGAAATTATTGTGAAAACTCAAATCAAATTATTTAGTACCTAACTGAATATTATGATTTGTGACCAATATTTATAACTCCGGTATGTACTTAAATGTTCCATCGTAATATCAATCTTAAATCAAGACGAAACTAAATTGATGCATGTTTTATGATACATTTACAGTTTTCATTGCCCTATGACATGACTTCAAAATAAGAACTTCCTACATCCAAAGGCCCTTATAATTTTTTCCGCTCTTGGAACGCAATTAAAGTTGCGATGCAGCAAGTAGCTTTGTTTAAAGTTTTCCAATATAAGTTCCGTGTGCTATCGGAAGAGCTATTTGTCAAACTAGGGGCACGTGGGTGCGTAGAGAGAAGAGCCAGCGACAAAATTTATAAAAAATCGGCCAAGATCATGTCGGGACACACTCAGTGTAGGGTTCCGTATTCAATTGGCTATGTAAAGTTTCGTCTGCAATAAGTACAATGAAATAGAAAAAAAAATATAATGACACGAGTGACATTGACGTTGACAGATTTTTTTTTGCAATGTACTGATTGCGGTGAACGCAAAGGCTCTATTCATCCAGAAAACTGAACAAACGTCACCTCACTCACTTATCGTCGGTTGTAACAATTAATGAAATGAATTAATGTAACCACCAAAATGACGAAATTGAGTTAAATATACCGTTCGACTGCAAATTTTCTCCTCTATCGAACGGTGTATATAAAATATTGATATCTAGAAAAAAATGTCGAATACGTTAACAAAAATTTTGCCATTTTATTAGGTTTCTATGTCTTTTATTAACGCATGTAAAGGTTTCGAAAATTCATACACAATATTTTAACGTAAGTACGGATTTGTAAGTACAAAATATGTCTTTCCTAATGTACTCTCCGTATTTTTATAAATGTGAATGCTGTAAGCGCCATCTGTATTGTATGGCTCATAAGCAATTCGGTTTCAATTTGTGAGTTACACTAAGTTACGAAATCCTTTTTTGATGATTTTCATTAAATTATTAACGTATCTCTAATTTTTTTCAAAAATATTTAACGTAAGCACCAGCCATTTCCTGAACTATAACTGTGGCCGCAGTTAGTAACGGTGTGTCAAATAAACCTCTCAAAAATAGAACAAACAAGATAAACATCATTTCAATTGGATAATTAACTAAAAAGATACAACATATACTTTATAAATGTCAAATTCGTTTTTGGGCCGTCCTGAAAAATCGTCATTTGGTGGTTACATTAATTCATATTACAACTGACGTTATAAGAAGATTATTAATAAATTATAGGAAATAAAAATAAAAGAGCCGCATTTTCTTGAACCTTAGCCTACGTTCAAGAAGTCTGTTCGTGCTTTTTTCGCTAGCAGAATAAACACTTAGTGTGTGAGTTTCATACGTTTCGTCTATATGAATAGGTATGTATGTATTTAATTGTATTTATGTAAATTGTAATATATATATATATAGGTATATAAATTTGTGTCTTATTAGTATTTTATATTTAGAATAGAGTAATTCAGAATATATATATCTAAATCTAAATATAGCACCGCCCACAACCTCTCTGCTTCGCCTAAAGGTTAACTGGTAGAGAATGCCCTATGGCATTAAGTTCGCCTTTTGTACTTTTAAGTTTTCTTTTTTGTGCAATAAAAATTAAATAAATAAACCTTAAGACGACGGCTATCAGGGAAAAATAAAATATTCATACGTTCAGAAAACTTTACAAAGTAAATTCAATCGTATTCAAAATCGATTGGGCCGATTGTTCGAAATAATTTTCTTTTAAAGTATTAGATAGGCATTCATGACACACAATTTATTTTTATTCTGGAGCGAATATCTCCGAAAATATTGACATAAATTAAAAAACTGTTCTTGGAAAGCCTACAATATTGGATTACGTGAATGCTAAGAAATTACAATGGAAGACCAAAACACAATGTAACCTACAATTTCTCAAGAATGTAATAAAGTTTAACGGTGTATAGCACTATAGGTTACAATGCCATAAAGCTGGCGTGTTTTAAAGCTCATACAATGTAAAAGAACAAGAAAACGTGAAATGCTTTTCCCAAAAAAAAGTTAAATTCGAAAAACAAAACATAACAATCGCTGTAGGGTCAATTGCAAAAAAAAATTAGATATGTTACAAATAAACACAAAAATAGGTATCTATACCTATTTTTGTGTTTTTTAATACAATATGAAGTCGAAGAATTTTGTAACGTTTGGCGTAGAAACTATAGGTTCATGGGGCCCCAGCGCACGCAAATTGTTTGCTGAGATCGCGAAACGTCTGGTTGACGTAACCAAAGACCGAAGAGCTGGCGACTTCCTCGCACAACGCATCAGTATTGCGATACAGCGAGGAAATATCGCCAGCATCCTTGATACTATAACCGTTCTTTTACATTCCTGGCTGTTCGTCTTTGGAACTCCCTGCCGCCGGATGTTAGGCGCGCTCAATCTCTGAATATATTTAAAAAACGACTTAAAGATCACTATTTAAACCCATAGCAATAGTAGGTAGTCTTAATTTTGGTCGTTTACTGGCATATCTATGGCTGGATTGGCTGGTTTAGGTGTATGGCTAGTTTTCCATATTTTATTTTTATTTTTATATGTAGGTATGTATTTATTTATATATATGTATATATATGTATGTTTTGTATATTTATAATATATATATATATATGTATATGTACTTTTAAATGTGTGTGAGATAAATGTGCTTTTTAAAATGTTGCAATCACCTACCTACTGTTTCACTATTTTAATTTGTTTCCGCTACCCAAAGGTTGTCTGGAAGAGATTGCTTTATAGCGATAAGACCGCCTGTTGTGTACCTCTATGTGTAATCGTCTGTTTTAACCATGTTTTATTTTTTGTTAAGATGTGCAATAATAGTTATTTGTTATACAAGGGTGCAAAGTTGTATTTTACCCGCGAGTATGAAATTGAAACACGAGCAAGCGAAAGGATTCTATAGTTGAACCACGAGCGAAGCAAGTGGTTCTAAAATAGAATCCTGAGCGCAGCGAGTGTTTTAGCATACGAGAAGTAAAATACATTTGCACCCGTGTGTAACACAAAACTTTTCCCCTCACTATAGCGAGGAAACTCAAAAAAGGTAATTATTTGTTCACATTACAATCATCATCGGGTTAGTGATAATAATTTTCCAAAAGCATCATGTATTTAATGCAAGATTTTGTCGCAGTAAACTTACCACGAAAAAGTAAACGCAGCACGATTTTAACACATTCCTGTAGTTGCACACCAACGCCAATGCATTATTAAATCATTCTCATTCATTAGTTTTACAAAATTATAACAGAACACCCTGAAAGTTGTTTAGTTAACTATTTTTATGCGTGTTCGAGTCGGTAAATAAAGATTATAACCTATAATATTCTTTGACAATGTTGACATTGACATTTTCTGCGTTTTGTGATTGCATCTAGTCATCTTATCATCATTCACTAAAACAATTGTTACTTATGGAATTTTAGGTTTTATATGTTAAAATCATCATATTATATAAAGGTTTGTATTTTAAACTAAATTCTCAAACAAATTATTTAATTATCATTAATATGGAACAATTTCCATGAGCATTTTACGTTTTGTTATTCCAAAACCATGGTCATTACTTTGCCACACAAGTGAATAATATGCGTTTTTACACGTTCGTATTAAAGGATAAACGAGCACTTTACGAGCTAGTGAGGGGAAAAGAGTATTCTATCTATCTATCTACAATGCCACAAGGGCCACTCTTAGATAATAGGTTAGGGTAAGTAGATTATTTTAGATAAAGGTTAGATTAAGTAGTATATAAATTGTAGTTTTGAAAATAAATATAATTATGAAGTTAAATTTTGAGTAACAACATTTCATACGCGCCTAATTTTATAAATATGAAGCTTTTTTTACTGCCAATGGTCGTAGGACAGAATACACATTCCAGTTAGTATAACTAACTTTCGTAACACAATTGGCTATGTAAATTTTTCGGAAAACTTTACATAGCCAATTGACGCGATAGTGATTTTCGGTTTGATTAAGGTCTTAATTATGTACAATTTTTTTGCAATCTACCCTGTGGGTTTGAAATATCCGGTAGCTTATATATTTAAAACATATTTATGCAAGGTAACGTGCCCAAATTTTATATTTTCTTACCTAGCGCGATTGTTATTCATGAAATAAAACTATAGTACAGGTGACACCCGGTAATTAATCGTTATTAAATTAATGTACAGAATATAATCCGTTATTATAGCTTTACTTCACAAATACCGTTTTGTTTATTCGTTTATTTGTACACTTTTTTTATATGACGATAAAAGTAGTCAATTTATCTGATTTTTCAATCATCAAGCAAAATCGCTACAACTTGTAACATGGCCTTCTATGATCTTTGTACCTATTGCGTCTTTCTGCTTGGTTTCGAAGTTTGGACTGAAAGTGAGTTACTTGATTTATATACGTCACAGCTCTAGAGTTGGTACCATATTAACTTTTGAGTCGCTTGCAAAAACATTGTACATATGTTATGTTATGTTACGGAGGGACGTTCAACCGGACTTGAGCGAGCTTTCAAGCATCCAATATACTCATTCACCCCATTTCCCTTAGCTGTAACTGCAAGTTAGTGTTCCGGTAACGGTCCCCCAATACTTCCCTCTGGCCTTCCAATTTTCTTGCAGAACCGCAGGACGTCTCTAAGGTCGACCTCCCTGTACATAGTTATGATCTTCATCATCACCAGTCGTTCCTTCACTGCTGAGGATCGTAACTTCATGTCATGTTGCTGCTCGGACTATTCAATAGGCTCCTGTCACCCGCAATATGTATGGCTTCCTGCAACTGTAGATAATAATAATTTTACGTCAGCGTGTACATCACCGTCAAGCTCTATCCATACGAACGAAGACGTTGTGCAGGAGGCAATAAGTACTGCCAACCAACCTGCACCCGCCTCGTCTCGTCAAAAAGTGCGGAAGAGATGGTCTCGAGATATGAACATCTTTATCTTGCGCACATATTTCCGAATAACTGTCCTTGAAACCGAAACTAAAAGGTACCTATCACAGCTACACGAAGAATTTAGTAAGCAATTCCCGACATTTAACGTAACCAAACAACGACTAGGAGACCAACGAAGAGCCATAGTAGGCAATAAGCTCTTGTCCGAATCAGATATCGCAGAAATTAGAAAACTAGCTGAAGAGGATTTAAAAACAACATGTTTACAATCCTACCAAACACAATCCCTCACACACAACAATAACCAACGTATGAGCTGGACAAATGAGATTAACGAGGCAATCATGAGAGAGTATTACAGAATAACACGATTAGAGACAAACACAACCGCATACAGAAAACTTTTGTACCAAGTAATTATTGCAACGCATCCCCAGTATTCCCACGTATCTGAACAAAGAATAGCAGACCAACGCCGAGTAATAATCAGTAATAAATATATATCCGAACAACGACTACAGGAGATTAAACATGAAGTCGCATGTGAATTAAACCTTGACGACATAACCCACACAAATAATGACGTGACCGATACGCGACAGACTGACCCATCCGACGAAATACTCATTTTCGAAAATAGCACCCTAACAAGTATTCATGATACACAAGCTGGTAATATAATAAATTCTCCTGAAAACGAAACACAACAAGATTATCTTCCATCGTCAATACAAGAAGAGATTGAAACAACTTTCTTAGCCGCTAAGGAACGTTTTGACTGTACTGAACCAACCGAAAGACCTAGCATACCTAAACAGAAACCTTCTAAAAAGCTTGCCGCCATCGTACATTGCATAAATAATACTATACTACCAAAGTACCTATCCCAAGATTCGAATTTCATAATAACCCAAACAACCCTGTACTGCGCTGCTTTTGCGGCAGCGACCCAAAACGGCTCCAAGATAAGAGACTCTGAAACGTTTCGTCAATACAATAACCAACCCCCAAATTGGCAAAAGAGGCTACAAGACCGAATAACAGATTTAAGAGCAAAAATAGGTAGACTCACCGAATTTATTAACGGGAACTCTAGCCCGAGACTAGTTAGACACATCAATTCAACCAAACAACAGTATAAACTCCACTCCCGACACGAAAATGAAAATACACAGCTCATGCATTTTCTCGACACTCTGAAACAAAAACTAAGCGCACTCACTAGTAGAATCCGAAGATATAAACTAACAACTCTCCGTAAAACACAGAACAGGCAATTTGTTAATAATGAAAAAGTATTTTACAGACAACTCCAACACTCTCCAGACAATAGCAACACTGGTGACACTGACTTCCCAACCGCGGAAAACTTGCAACAGTTCTGGTCGGGGATATGGTCCAAGCCGGTTAAACATGTAGATGCAGAATGGATAGAGGCTGACAAAAGATCCCTTAACTTGGTACCTGATATGGAATTCGAACAAATAGGCCTCGATCTATTGCAGTCAGTCATAGGCAGGACTCATAATTGGAAAGCCACGGGCTCCGACAATATCCACAATTACTGGTTAAAAAAGTTTACGTACTTGCATCCGATCTTACTTCGCCATATTAATGAATTCATTCGCAACCCTGAAACAATGCCATGCTATATTACTCAAGGTACCACATACATGTTAGCTAAAGATAAAAACGACAGAAAAAACCCCGCTAAATATAGACCGATAACCTGTTTACAGAACATCTATAAAATTATGACATCTTGTATTAGTAAACTCATATACAGACACATCGACACACATAACATATTAGCAGAGCAGCAAAAAGGGTGTAGGCAACATAGCCAGGGCTGCAAAGAACAACTTACTATAGACGCGGTTATCTCAAAACAAGCAGTGAATAAGAAACAGGACATATTTACCATGTACATCGATTATAAGAAGGCGTTCGACTCAGTCCCACACACATGGCTCATATACATTCTTGAACACTATAAAATCCATCACACAATAATAAGTTTTCTAAAAACATCCATGGTTCACTGGTCGACTGTTCTTAAAATCTCACACAATTCCGAGAATATAGTAACGGAACCTATCAGCATTCGCAGAGGTATTTTCCAAGGAGACGCTCTGAGTCCACTTTGGTTTTGTTTGGCCCTCAACCCACTCTCAAACTTACTCAATAAGAGTATGGCTGGTTTTGAATTGAGTTATGGCAATAGTTCACACACAGTTTCACATCTGATGTACATGGACGACATCAAGCTTTACAGTAGTAATCTAGATGATATACATAAGCTCGCAGATATAACACAAAGTTTTTCTTCCTGCATACGCATGGAATTTGGCATCGACAAATGCAAACTTCAGTCGATTCGAAATGGTAAATTAGAGTACAACAGTTATACGCTTAACAGTGGAGAGACGATAGATCCTGTAGATGAAGAAACCGGCTACAAGTACCTTGGATATCAACAATCACAGCAAATCCATCACAAAATAGTTAAATCAACACTCAGGCAGAAGTTTACGGATAGGCTTCATAAAATTCTCAACACACATCTCAATGCGCGTAACACCATTAAGGCAATAAACACATATTCCATCCCCATTCTCACCTATTCATTTGGTATAATACAGTGGTCACAAACGGATTTAACTAACCTTCAAAGAATAATTAACACATTAATGACTAAATACCGGAAACATCACCCACGAAGCTGTATCCAAAGACTGACCTTACCGAAAGCAGAGGGCGGAAGGGGTTTGATAGATATTAAGAATTTACACAACAAGCAGGTAAGCTCTCTAAGGAAATTCTTCCACAACCAATCTTCCCGTTCTCAATTACACAAGGCTACTGTATCAGCGGATCAAAAATGCACTCCATTGAACTTAAATAGCCAGACAAAACAAAAAAATGAGGAAATCACAGAACCTCAACAAAAACTTCAAGCATGGGTTCAAAAATCACTCCACGGCAGGCACCGACTAGACCTGATCAACCCCAACGTCGACAAGCTGGCATCCAACATGTGGCTTAAAAAAGGTGAGTTGTTTCCAGAGACAGAGGGGTTTATTATTGCCATTCAGGACCAGATAATAGACACCAGGAACTACAGAAAGCACATTATTTGCGACCAAACCCAACCCACAGACTTATGCCGACGCTGCCTAGCTGCCTCTGAGACCATTCAACACATAACTGGAGCATGCCGATCAATAACCCAAACCGACTATAAACACCGACACGACCAAGTAGCAGCCATAATCCATCAGTATCTTGCATTTAAATACCACCTTATAAACAACAGGCCCCAATTTCACAACATTGACAAGTCCTGCAATTGTAAATCTACGGTTTCTCCAATAGGGAGCGTCTATAGGCTACAGTTACCGCTTACCATCGGAAGGGCCGCGCGTTTGTTTGCCACCAGCATAAAAAATAGTGCAGGAACTTTAATAAATCAGCAGTAAATAGCTACTTTTATACGAAGCAAAATTACAATTGTCACAAAAATCACGACAATTGTAGCGAAATTCCGACATAAGCCGAACCTCATGTCAAGAATTAATGAAAATTGTACTAAACCTTGTGACAATTGTCACGGGTTTCGGAAAATAAAAAGTAGTTTATTAACGATATAATAACGTTATTAGTAATAATTTTATGTTGGTGGCAAACAAGCACATGGACCGTCCGACAGTAAGCGGTAGCCGTAGCCTACGGAGGCCTGTGACGTCAGTAACAGTGATATTTTACAATTGTCACAATTGTAATTATGGTGAAATAGGCCACAGGACACCCTATTACAAATATTCTCCCCAAACCGTTTTAGAATCAAACGAGTACAAACTGTACTGGGACAGAACCATTATTACCGACAAGACAGTGCATTACAACAGACCGGACATTACACTTCAAGACAAAGCCGCAAAAACAGTATATTTAATTGACATAGCCATACCAAACACCCACAACCTTACAACCACCCATACAGAAAAGATTAGCAAATATACAGATTTGACCATAGAAATTAAAAACCAATGGAGAGTAAACACAGTAAAAACTATCCCGATCGTCATTTCATCCACCGGAGTAATTCCCCGCACTTTGCATACAAGCCTAAAAACACTGGAAGTGCACCCTCTCACATACATTCTATTACAAAAAGCAGTAATTATGAACACTTGTCGATTAGTAAGAAAATTCTTATCTTTAGAACCGTAGTACCTACCACAATATTCCATTCTCGTTTGGTCAAAAACCCGCGATTGTGGAATTAAAAGCCACCTCCAATCAGGAGAAAAGCACACAATAACTAATAAATAATAATAATAATAATTTATTGAATCACACATAAAATGTAACATGACAGTATAAACCATATCGTTACATAGATTCATCATATGATAATATAACTAGCTTAAACTATGTACTTAATGCTAAAAACCATCCATACGTCTTTCTAACACTCTCTTACATTCAGTCATCAATTGCCCTATCCCTGTCGTAAACACGTCACAGTGTGGTGATGCTGCGAGTAAGGAGTTGAGGAGTGCAGTAGCGCGAGGGATGAGGGAGTTGCGATACAGGTTCGTGCGAGAGGCCGCAGTAACTAGAAGGGGTACTCTCAGTCGTTTGCTGCAGTAGTCGTTTGGTACGTTCAGTTTTAATATTTTCTCTAAAAGAGTAATGCTGTCTATTTTGTCCCTTAACACATGAATAACGAAATTAATCATAGATAGGTATCTGCGAAGTTCTATTGATTCGAATCCTAGTTGACCCTGAAGGAAGCGAGTTGGGTACATGAAGGGATAATAATGATGGTTCTTTTTGTACAAGTGTCTCAAGAACTTTTTTTGGACTTGCTCCAGCATAAGTGTATACTTACTCTCATGCGGAGCCCATACTACTGCGTTGGTTTCGAGAATGCTTCGCACCAGAGCCGTATAGAGTGTGCGCGTTGCCTCAGTGGTAAGCGGGATAGAATTGCGTATTACGAAGCCTAGTCTTTGGTATGCACTTTTTGTTACATTTCGGATATGGGGTCGAAAAGTAAGGCAGGGATCAAAGGTAACTCCGAGATCACGAACCTCGGTCACTCGCGCCACCGTCTCCCCGGCTATGTTATATCCATAGTGCAAGGGCGATGGTGAACGAGAAAAAGTCATGATCTCGCATTTACCTTTGTTAAACAGAAGTTTATTTTCCTCGCTCCACTTGTTCACCGCGTCGATGTCCCTTTGTAGAGATTGGCAGTCGAGGGTAGAGCGTACAGGCATAACGAGTTTTACATCGTCGGCGAACAGTAAAGGAGTTGAATTGTGTATAACCTCAGGGAGGTCGTTTATTAGAACCAAAAATAGGAATGGCCCCAGGTTGGATCCTTGACTTATTCCAGAACGTGTATGCTACGGCTTAGATAAGTATGGTCCATATTTTACGAACTGTTTCCTGTCCTTTAGGTAGTTTGCAAATAGTTTTAGAAGCCGTGGAACCATTCCCATTTTTCCTAACTTTTGCAACAGAATGTCGTTATCAACACGGTCAAAGGCCTTTTGGAAGTCCAGATATACAATGTCTACTTGTTTTCGTGCATCCATTTCCCTCGATATAATTTCCACTAGCTCGACCAAGTTTGTAGCTACCGACCTTTTGGACAAAAAAGCATGCTGGGTGCTAGTGAAGTAAGCCTGGCACTGTGGCAGAAGGTATTCGTGCAGGACCATTTCGAAGACCTTAGCCAAGGCAGATAGTATGGCAATAGGTCGATAGTTCTCTATTTTCAATTTAGAACCCTTTTTCGGTATTGGGGTAACTCGGGAGGTTTTCCAGGTGTCAGGGTATTCTCCAGTTGACAGTATTAAATTGAAAATGAAGACAATCGGCGTAATTAGGTGCTCGATGCAGCCCTTGATTATAAACGCTGGGATGTTATCAGGGCCAGCGGATGTGCTAGCCTTGAGGCGTTTAACCGCGCGACGCACCGAGCCACTACTGATTGCCCGGATATCGACAACCCGTTCGTCGGGGCAGGTCTCGGAGCTGGCCTGTTCGGGGTCGAGATTGGGTGAGTAAGGCAGAAAGACGGACTCAAAGTGAGATGCAAATGCAGCAGCAGCTTCGGTTCCCTGATACTCTGAGTCCCCGAGAGTGACAGCGGGTTCGATGCCGCCTCGACATCTGAGAGAGTTGACATACTGCCAAAATTGTTTCGGGTCTGTTGTTAGCTTTTGAGAAACATTATTAATATAGTTCTGATGGGCTATTTTAATATTGTTTTTGATCTTGTATCGTAAGCTTTTGAATTGATTGTAAATATCCTCATTATTCGTTTGTTTCCATTTCTTATGTAAACGAGCTTTAGATGCGATGTCATGTATGATATCTTTTGTGTAATAGACAGGATATGTACGGGTACGGGTTGGCTTACGTATTTTTTTGGGGATGCAGTTATCAAAAATATTGTACAGTATACTATTAAAATGAAAGACTATTTCGTTAACAGTAACAAGTTTGTAAATACTATTCCAGTCGTAATCTCGTATAAGACAGTACAGACGGTAGAAATCGGCCTTGGGAAAGTTCCAGTCTCTAGTTGTGTCAATGTTAGAAGGAGATGCAAATGTTACCGTGTTAGAGAAATTGTATTGCGCTTTGATAACAAGCGGCGGGTGGTGCGGGTCGACGTTGACAAGCTCCTCGTCCGGCGTCGCGCGGCGCACGCGCACGGCGCTCTCCATCTCCGCGCTTGTCAGCACCACATCAAGCATTCTATCATTCATATTAGTCACACAGTTATAATCGCATAAGTTGCACAGTCATAAAAAACAATGGTATAAGTTACAAACATAGGCGCTTGCGCTGTACATGTTTAAGTCCCCTAAGATGAGCAATCTAGAATTAATATTGTTTTCACAGAAACGTTCTATACAATTAAACCAATCTATGTACACATCGTCGCACGCTCGTGGAGGGATATACACAACACAGACGTAAAAGCATTGTCCGTTGACTTTAAACTTCGCCCAGAGGTCTTCGCCGTTAAGAGTCTCATATTGTGGTAGGCGATCGAGGCAGACGGGCGGGCGGGCCGCCAGGAGCACCCCGCCGCCCGTGCGCCCCCTGCCGCGATCTCGTCGAAGTATCGTCCAATCGCCACAACGGTGCTGTAATTTGTTCGCTCCATCTAGCGGGTGTCCTGCCACGAGTTCTCTGACCCTCAAGTTTCAAATTCAAATTATTTATTTCGTGTAACCAAGTGACACATATATGATTAGTACTACAAATAACTTACACAATATGGTTAGTACGTAGCAATTAAAGCAAAATTACAGCTACCACTGTATGATACAAGTAGGGGAGTGCAGTCCCGTCAGTGTAGCATAATAGGACAATCAGGTTTGTCCGCTATCATTTTCAGGATGATGTTGGGACTGCTACGCACCCGGCGCATCAGGGAAGCGGCACGCCCGCATGCACACACCAACATCCCCGATGCACTACAGAAGCGAGGCAGTCCCACTATCACCCGGAACGCGTTATTATATTGAATCCGGAGGGCCCTATAGGCACACTGCCCGTCTAAATCGTTTTTTCTAGGCTATTCGAATAGTTAAGGCTTTAATCAAAAGAAAAATGACGATTGAGTCAACTGTGTTACGAAAATTAGTCAAACTAATTATAATCTATGTACACTCTGTCCAGGTCTAGCCAATCTGATCCGCAATCAATCATCTGCAGGTCTAATCAAGATGACATTCCGCAATCGTATACGACAAGCGTTAAGTAATAAAAGTAAATAAAAATAAAAATAAATAAATAAATATCTTGGGACATCTTACACAAATCGACCTAGTCCCACGGTAAGCTCAATTAAGGCTTGAGATGTGGGTGCCAGGCGACGATATATATAATAGATAGATACATATAGATACTTAAATACATAGACAGCCATGACCAAGGAATAAATATTTGTGATAAATAAATACACAAAGAATGCCCTCGCCGGGATTCAAACCCGGAACCTCCAACTTCGTAGGTAGGATCACTACCAACTAGGCTAGTATGAGGTTGACAGATTCAAACGAAAAGTCACGTGAACATTTGCATACATAATTATGGCTTATCATATACGATTGCTGAATGTCATCTTGTCTATGCCTGCTGATTTAAAATGCTATCGGTTCGATTTCAAGTAATTAAAGCGACAGCCGTTTGTCAACTCATAATTTATTAAATTGGTGTAAGTGACGCATGCTATCGCATCGCAATTAAATCTATTTTAGTCCCAATCGATTCACAATATGCATCGGCTCATTGCTAAATGTCCTGACATTATTTCTGGTTAACATTGTAGTAGATTCGTAGAACATGTTTTACTAAAGGTGCATTTATTGGTGCATTGGTCTGAATGTACCTTAATATGTAGCCAAAATTTTTATGCCATATTATTTTTTCCCTAACTATTATTCCCACAATTTCATTTAATCGAATCATCACATTTCAAACTACTAATACGCAGCATATTATTATGGTAGTAGTATGATAATATTATACATATTATATTAATATATTACCTAACCTAGTTGCCAAACAAATAATCGGCCAAATAAACGTTGGCAAATAATAGGTAATTCGGTAAATGTTGGATAGGATAGTCTCATAATCGTCAAGACATAACATACCCAACATAGATTTTCTATTTATATATCTAGGAATAAACGCAGATAATTCGCTCTGAACGGCTTATTGTGAGCAACTTACGAGTATTGCGGATTGGAAAAACAGTCGTTAGCAAACTTAGGTTTACTAACTACAAGTAGGTTAATAAATAAATAAATAAATATCTTGGGACATCTCACACAAATCGACCTAGTCCCACGGTAAGCTCAATTAAGGCTTGTGATGTGGGTACCAGGCGACGATATATATAATAGATAGATACATAGGTATACATAGATACTTAAATACATAGACAGCCATGACCAAGGAACAAATATTTGTGATAAATAAATACACAAATCATTGCCCTCGCCGGGATTCGAACCCGGAACCTCCAGCTTCATAGGCAGGTATAACATAATACAGCTTTTCCAGAAACGCAATTCTAGGAGAACGGTAGCATTTCCACAGTCCCTCAAGCGAAGCGTCCTTTCAATTTATAACTTGGATCGTTCTTTAAGTGGATTGTGGCGAGCTTGGCTGTCACGATGGTTTTCTACCTTTGGGCCGTAAACCAGTATAAATGCGAATCCATAGCTATACTTATGCAACTTCGAATCTGCAGCAATCATTCATGGAATTGTCACCTTCTTTCACTTTAAATAAGGGTGATTTTTCTATCAAGTGAGTGTAGCAGATATGAGGTTGTGTAAGTATAGTGATGATATTTCTACGTAGGGACTGAGAGGTCAATTTATTTTAGCTATTTCGTGTTATTACTATTTTGAAATTAGAATGATGGTTGGAAAACTTTGCTTTTATCTATTTGATAATCCCACGATAGCATAGTATTCAAATTGAAAATACTGCGAATAGATAACTATTCGAATTTGAATAGATACTAATTTCGAAATTCTGTTGGCTTAAAAAACCATAGGCTGGGCATTTCTCAGAGTGTAAATGGACATCTCATTCATCTGGTCACGTTTTTTTGGAAGTGGCTGAATGATTTGAGGTTGGTTTTGGTTGTCTTATAGAGAAATGGGTGCTATATCTGACGACCGAAAATGATACCAAAAGATGTAGCCACTTCCAAAAAAACGTGACCAGATGAATGAGATGTCCATTTAAGCTCTGAGAAATAGGTACCCGGCTGGATTATCAAATGGTCATAATTAAAATAGCTTTAGGCACTGGTCTCACCGCGAGCTACTAAGCTATGAACTATTGGCTATAAACACGCAGAAAAGATACGCACTCTCGTATAAAAAAAAGAGACATGTCATCGCCGTGTCTCTTTTATTTTTCTTATATTAATAACTTTTATATTTTCAAAACAGTACAACTTACGAGTACATATGTACGAAAATTAAATGTAACTAACCTCCTACATCTAAGATAAGCCTTTGTGGCATTGTACCGAAGATGCTGGCAGCATTTCCTCGCTGTATCGTAATGCTGATGCGTTGTGCGAAGAAGTCGCCAGGTCTTCGGTCTTTATTATTAGCTAAAATATCTGCAACTAATTTGATTGGATCTTATAATAATAATAATAATAATAATAATCCATTTATTTTCAGGCATCGAAGGCCCATAGATACATACCTTACAAACTAACATACATATTAACATAAATTATTAATCTAAGTTATTTTGGCGACATAACAGGAAGTCTCTGTTTCGTCGCCTGATCCGGCGTAGGGTTCGGCAAATTCCCACGGAACCGCCGAAACACTACCCCCTTCGGCCAGAAGTCGGTGCTTGCGATGGTGTCCTGCAGCGACCGCGGCACGCGCACCACAAACGAGCTGAAGTGCACGTAGTGGCGCGACCGCAGCTGGAACACCCTTAAGTCGAAGCGGGTCTTCTTGCGAATATATTCCACCACATCATTGGCCGTAGCGGAATAATGCAGGCGCGACACATAAAGCAACCTTCCTCCTGGTTCTTATATACAACAGAGGAGTTTTGCAATGTAAGAAAAACTCGGCGATGGTGTTTAACTTGCCCTTTTTTTGAGTAAACATTAAAATTTCCGCAAAATGCTTTAAAATGCTCAACCATGCTCAACAATGAATATTCATTAATTGTACACACAATATAGGTCTGATATACTAATAAATTATACATACAACACTGCCTTACCCATCTCTCATTTTAAATTAAAATAAATAAAATATCCAAACAACGGTTGAAATCTTAATTCCATTTCGCACAACGATAAACAAAGGATAAATGGGGGCCTAATTTGTTAAGAATATAATAGCAATACACTTTTCCCCTTTAAACTGAGCGTATTTTGAGAGATAAATGATAACACTCATACCTCTTTTGCGGAGTGCTGTCTAGGAACGGAGTTAAGTTATAAGAGGCAGAGATAGCGGAACGGTAAAAAATCAAACACCAAATAAAACTGTGTGCTTTTCTTCTAATTCCAAAATACACAATTATATTGATATACCTACTTAAGTAACTTAGGTATAGGTATAAGTATAAGTTATATACTTATTTTTATAACTATAGGAATTGTATAACTGTACCACCTACATTTAATTTTAAGCATGTTTTAAGCTATAATTGTTAAAATACTGTTACGCCGATGGCATGATAAAAACTACAAATATGATTTTAGACACGTTAGAAGCGTTTTCAGCAGGCTGAAATGCGTTTTCAGGCCGTTTCAGAAGGTCCTCTTTCACATACTACAAAATCAAATATTCACCCCAGATACCGTCGTTTTCAGGCGCCTGAAACATGTTTTCAGGCCGTTTCAGGATACCCTCTATCCGATGGCGCAATAACCTGCAAACCCGTTTTCAGGCGTTTTCAGGACCCCTTTTGGGCCTCTCAAGTACAAATCGGTATATAGCTAAATTTCCCATAGGAGTGAAAGAGAAAGCACTATTAGATAAAGACAGCATGAGAGAATGTTCTGGAAGGATGTGAATGAGACAGCTATAGAGAGAACATTCTGGACGGGTGTGAAAGAGAAACCTGTAGAAAGAGACAGCGATACTCTAGAATGTTCGCGCACCTAACTCGGGAACTTTCTAGAGTCGAATCTTCTCGTACTTTGTAGATTTGAGTGGCTGGTATAAATACACAGCATGACCCGGCCGAGGAGTAGTTTCCATCGAGACAGCGAAGAGATAACTCAGAGCGAAGACTGCGGATATTATAACAGCGAGTTTGAGAGTATAAAAGTGGACCAGAGTGAAGTGTTAATTGTGTGATTAGTGTTTTAGTTTGGTGTTTGTTCTTTTAATTAGTAATTAAAGTATCCGTTTTAATTAGTGGCTTATTTATACATTTTCTATAGAAAACCCACCCCACGAACGTAACAATACTATCTTGCTACACCCCAACGGGGTCCATGTGATACGTACGATCTTGTAACATTTGAAATACCATGGTATGCTTTAAACATACTATATTATATTTTATTAATCACACTTGCTTTCTATCCACACCCACACAGTATGCGCGTGCATTGCGTCGTTAGAGCAATAGAAATGTTAATTTCTCTAGGGAGTTATAGACATTTTGGAACTTTATTTAATATGATTTTGTCTTAACACTGAATTTTTTACTCACAATAATAATTATAAATACCCGATGTCATATACCAAAGAAAAAACGACCAAGATCACCAACGTCCGTGGTGGGAATCAAACCCATGTGCTCAGCTTTCGCGGCTGATGCCTGCAGCGCTCAGCCACTCGGTCTTAGCAACCACCAGTAAATTTTCTCGGGTATATGCAATCTCTTACAATAATATTTTTCCTTCTACCCGCTACAGCCTCTGGCTTAAACCATTCTCTTGTGGTCGTAACGACCCATATAAACGAGATAAGGCATGTACCGTCATTTTTGCAACCTAAAAAGGGTCGTAGCATTATTATGTTGTTATTGTGTTTGCCAAGTAATTAGGTAGCACGCCCTTATGTTCAAGTTATCTGTAAGGCGTTATTAATATCACACAGAATTGTTTTGTACGTGTTTATGATATTAAAAGGAAGGATTATCTAAAGGAAAGATTATAAGACGACAGTTAAACGTCAAATCTTTAAGAAAAGCAACTTTTCTGGTCTAAATCATTTCATTTGTATTATCTCATATTATAATTTTGTTTTATGAGATGAACATGAAATAAAACTATAATTTAATTCTTGTAAGTATTTGTTTTCTTACTATACAAATATTATACTTTTAAATATCCTTACAGAATAGTATGCATTATCTTATCTGACATATTTAATATAGGCGTTTAATATTTAAGATCTAATGCAGTCTTTTAATAATGACTTTCCTTAAAAGCCATTCAATGCGATTCAGTTTTGGTTCTTCTAGTTAGTTTTTGGCTTTTATTCTATGAAACTGACACATAGCGCCGTGTGGTGACGGCAGTAAGAATACATTTGTCACCACCCCAACTCCTCCTGCGGGTGTCGTAAGAATCGACTAAGGGATTGAAGTGTCGCTGACCATACTACAAGATTGATGATGGGCAGCAGCGTCATCATAGTGGGCACATTACTGCGATCGCCAATCCGCGTGCCCGGCGTGGCGATTATGGGCATTTACCTCCTAATGCGTCTATACGCACAGTTAATAGGAGAGGCCTACGTCCAGCAGTGGACTGTCATAGGCTGATGATGATGATGATGATGATGTATCTATCTATTATACCTATATATCGTCGCTTGGTAGGTACTAACATCACAAGCCTTAATTGAGCTTACCTTGGGACTAGGTCCATGGGAAGATGTCCCAAGATATTTATTTATTTTATTTATTTACATGTACCTACATAAAAGAAACTGAATAATTTTACTATAAATATAATGAAACTGTTAAACTCACGAGTATTTAGCGATTCGCGAGTTGCGAGGCGTGAACGCGGGCTCGCAGGATTTGATAATGGATTGCTTGAATGTATTAATTCATCATCATCATCAGCCTATGTCAGTCCACTGCTGGTCGCAGGCCTCTCCTATTAACTATGCGTATAGTACGCATTAGGAGGTAAATGCCCATAATCGCCACCCTGGGCAAGCGGATTAGCGATTGCAGTAATGTGTCCACTATGATGACGCTACTGCCCTTGATCTTGTAGTATAGTCAGTGACACTTCAATCCCTCAGTCGACTCTTACGACACCCGCAGGAGGAGTTGGGGTAGTGGCAAATGTATTCTTACTGCCGTCACCACACGTTACTTTAACTATAATCAGTCTCAGAGTGGATCTATCTACGAAGGTCGATTGCAAAATGTACAAAGTTAAGTGTAAAAGTTTGCTTGTAAATTTTTCACTGTTATTTTATGGAACTGACACATAGCGATTTAGATTAGGTCCTAAACTTGAATCGCATTAGTACGAGTAGATCGTGGTAGCCCTCCAGAACGGTGGTATATTATATGAAGCAATATTAATCCTTTGAATAAGTAAATTATCGTACACGAGTGGGAGAAAACTTATTGGTTCCACGAGCTGCCTTTGTATATTAATAACTACATAATTTGAAAGCGCGATTCAATAATCAGATTAAATTTTAATTAAATTGGAATCGAAATGCCTTTCGTTGATTGCTTCCAGAGTACAGTGAACGTCGATATGTTATACTTACACCTGTATGATGTCACATATCGCTGTTTAATAATATTAATAATTATTATAATCTGGGCGGGCACGTATTGCTTGCCTCTGAGACATTAAGCGTACTCAAGAAAATTGACCGGTCTAAGGTACAGCGTTGTATAAAGATATCAACATTTTTTATTATCTACGTGAAAGAATAAAATTTTATTCCAAACATTCTTGCTCATCAAAAGTATGAAGTTTGACGTCGCGTCGCTGTTAGAATATAGTACATTGTGCATCAAGGGAGGTAAGTACGGCATTACCAACGAGAGTGACGCCTGAGGCGGAGGGCTTTTAATGACTCGAGTTAGTATTCCGCTTACCGACCGTGATGTATACAATGGTTTTCATCACACTTGCCGACAAAAATATAAGTTGAAGACAAACAGTGCATTGTGCATCAAGGGAGGTAAGTACGGAATTACTAACGAGACTGTTAGAAGCCCTCCGCCTAACGGCGTCGGGCTTTTATGACTCGAGTTAGTATTCCGCTTACCGACCGTGATGCATGCAATGTTTTTCATCACACTTGCTGACAAAAAAATAAGTTTTAAGACATAATATTATTAAATGACGCACTGACATTTCTATTACTCCCTAGGGAATTTCACTTTTCTATTACTCCCGCTACGCACGCAAGCAATGGCGCGCTTAGACAGCAGGTGTGATGAAAATATTATTAAATAACGTACTGACATTTCTATTACTCCCTAAGGAATTTCACTTTTCTATTACTCCCGCTACGCATGCAAGCAATGGCGCGCTTAAGACAGCAAGTGTGATGAAAATAATATTAATTACTATTACAGTACAAAGTACCTACATTGCACAGAGGTAATGTGATTTTAATAATATAATCCTCTTCGTATTACTAACGGGTTAATGCTTCATCCACGATAAATCTTCCCTAACACGGTCCAGGTAGAAATTGCGGTGATAGAAAAGGTAAGAAATAATATTTTCCACCGTCATTGTTGACACGGAGAAGAAAAACGACCGCAAAGAAAGCAATTGCGGAACAAAAATATTGTTTCCCGTCTGTTCTCTCAGGTGGGAACCGCTGTGAAAATAGGACGAAAATAGTCGGTTAATTTCGGTAGCACAATAAATGTTTTAACAAGTGACGACTATATTGGTCAGTGGAATGTGTACTTGAAGAAAAAACATGCTGCAGTTTTTAAAGTTTCTTTCTAGTGAGTCATTATTTTAATAATTCCTACAGTTGACTACTAAAACGGAAATATAATCACATTTGATGTAAGGCTTATTCATCTACATACGGTTTTTTCCAATATAATTGATAAATAATGTATTCGGATTCACTCGTTGTAATAAAAAACAAGACACTGTGAATAGTGGTATGTATGTTCACATATATATGAATAGTGCTTGTGCTATAATATTTTAAACTCGATGCCTATTCAACCACCCATACGAAATTGGGACAGTATATGAGAATTATATGTGTAGAAGTTCCCTTTTATTCAATTATCACATGATTATTTTAACAGAAACTTGTTTAATTGCGTCGTACGACGCTTGGCTCCAAAAAATTATTACCGAATTTGATTCTTGTCTCTTAGGCATAAGTACTGAAATAAGTAATCATTTTTAGACATGAATGACTATACCAACGGAAAATAATTAGCCGCAACTTTTCATTAATAGAATTATACGGAAACGTGCCTAACTGTCACAATGTGTCTGAATTTAAATGAGCAAGCATATGAACTCAGGGAGTGTCAGTAAAGCTGTCAAAATTTAACAATGGCTGCCTTATTCTAAAATGAAACGTTGGCTAAAATTGAAAACTTCCGACAAGAAATCGGAAAGCAGCGCACGGGTCAAACTTTCGCTGCGAATTGTAAGAAACTTCGTAACTCGATAACATTGTCTCGTTTACGTTCCGCTGCCTTTCATTTTGCTTTGTTTTCGTTCATAATTATGATAAAGGAAAATCATTAGAAAGAAATAAAAACAGGTTGTCAGAGGGGTTAGATAGAATCTCCGGACTTTTCGTCCTCAGTTCTCTTATTTTGTGAACAACTGTGTAAACTCTAAATATACACTTTTTGCTCTTAAACCGCCATGTTTGCCCATACCAACACATATTTTAGTCAAAAGGTATTTTTTCCCTTAAAATCGCTATGGAATCTTTATTTTTAATGAAGAAAATATCAGAACGTGCACTTTTAGCCTCGTAAGGCCCATTCTATTTTTAGGACAAGTGAAATAATAACACATTGTCCTGAAAAAGGACATTTTATTTTACTTTTAGGCCCTACAAAATAAAATTCATATTTCTTCGGAAAATATGACGTGATGGGCCCTTATGAGTAAATTTTGTTGTCCTAAAAATAGGACATTGGGCCTTACGAGGTTAGCCAGAAAGTTGTTTATTAGATGAAACAACTAAGTTAATGGGTTGCATAGAATATTTACATAAAAATATAAAGCGTTTAGAAACACTACAGTCGAGGACAGAGTTACATTATACGCAATCTGTATGCAAATGATACAAAGTTAAATACGAATATTTTGAGACGTTATTATTCCAAGGGCCTCCGAGTAGTCCGTTTTCCAAATTTAAAGAAAAAGTCTCCTTTTCCGATCTTATGTAAATAAAGACAGATTAACTGTCTACAATTCCTTTCAATCCAAGGAAAGCCAGCAATCCAAATTGTTTTAACGTTAATAAAAAACACAGAAATGTTAAGTCCATTTCGCCGCAACCCCTGTTTATAAATGGCGAGAAAATGCAAATTGGAAACGCAGAAATGGGTTAGGCTTCATTAAAAACCAGTTAGCCCTGCACAGAGGTCACGGTAGTAGCTAAAATTCGAATAAATTGATGATCTACTTTGACTGCTTTTTTTAGCAAGGAGAGTAGTTTATACTACGTAGTTTTAGAAAACATAAAATATTTGGCATGTGTGGGAATAAACATCTTTGGTATAACCTTTCAAAGTTAATATACTGCATGACGCTCCAACGCGTTATCTAAAAGTGCAATATTTACTCGTCGTTTTAAAATTGATTATGTACATGATTGTTTTAGTAAAAGCTATAATTATTTAAATGGAGGTACACAAGGGTATTTTCTATCGTTTTTAATAACATTTTATTATTTTCCCTGTCGCTTTTTTATTATAATATTTATTTTACGCGAGCCATCAAAACAATCAACTACGATTTCGATTTGAAAAATATTTCGAAGCTTTTAGTTTAGAAACCCTTCGAGTCCCTTAATGATTCATATGTCGTTTTGTAGCCTAGAAAGTGCTTTATCGTGAGCAAGTGATAATTCTACCGAAGATTGCCGAAGGTCTTGGCGGTAGCCTTTTTACGAAACTGAAATTTAAGGACAAATAAGCGTATTTAATGATTTTTAAGAGCGAGGAGGGGAGAAATCAATTGCTCGTTCTCACGTAACTTGTTTTTAGGGTTCCGTAGTAAACTAGGAACCCTTATGGTTTCGCCATGTTCGTCTGTCTGTCTACCGCACCATAGCTCAATGGCCGTTAGTACTATAGTGTGGGGTATCGTTGAATAGGTCTTTCAAAAAGAATAAAGGTCCCAAAAGAAAGTTTTTTTACCCACAAAATTTCAAGAATAACATGTAACACTGATTTGCTCATTAGATTTTTGCTGACATCCGATCTATACATAACTGGTTTACGAAATTTACCTCACAAAAAGTAGGAATCTTTATTTAAAGCTTGTATTTCGCTTATTACAGATGAAATACAATCTTAACATAACATTACGTACTGTTTTTTAGACTTTTATTGCGACTTTTGAATTTTAAGCACTGTTCTTTGAACGCCTGACCACTGTGCCCTGTAGAAAATGAAAAGGGTTTGTGGATCTAGTTCTAAATTAGGCCGTGCTACGGGTAAACGACATTTTGTACATTGCCGTGGTTACTGTATCTAAATGGCTAGCTGCAAACAACTAGTCCTTTTCGTAGCTTAAAACAAAGCAGTCTTTAGGATTTTGTGATTTTAAATAATAAAATGAATTTTTATTACGAGTATTGCCACAGACAGGGATGTGTAGAATAAATAATGAAAGAAGTGTCACTGTAAGCCAAATCCATTGATACATATCGTAAAAAGCTGCCCAGGCTATAGTGTTGATTCGCACCTAATAGGTAGCCGATAATAATTATAATTTGTAAGAATTCAAATAAAATTTAATTGATTCCTTATTAAAACATAATTTATAGGTTTTTAAGGTTTTACCTACCTTTGTAACGTAAGAAAAGCACGTACGGGTGTCTGGCGCATAGCGCAGTAACACATTTTCCATAGGCTCGTTTGTGAGCGAATCGCGGTGCGAATCCGCGTATGTGAGTGTGGAATCGATTCCGTAGTCTGCCGTGCAATTCCTAAACCACAGTAACTAACAAAAGTCGATTTTGAGATAATAGCAAAAAACAGTTTTAAAGTAATATATTTTCCAAGATTTGATAGTTATTGTGATTCTTTTTTGTCTAAAATGAAGTATTAAAATGATACAATATGATAAATTAAAAAATACGTGCTTTTGCATTTTCTAATATTAAATATGTGTTTTTTTCGAAATGCTGTGTTTGTACTGTGCTTTTAAAAACAGGGAAAAATATAACAATTACTAATTAAGACACAGTAAAATGACCACTTACTGCACAAAGGACCATGCCCAACTTTGTATGGAACTTTGCCCCAAAGTCAACACAGCTAAAAGTTACATTGTTGAATAGGTCTTTAAATCTACTTCATTTCATTCTATGGGCATCAAGATGAATTCCATTGCAGAACTGAGATATTCATATTTGTCAGTGTGAAGATTGTATTCACACTGACAAAAATATGAATATCTCATAGATCAGAGATACTGGTCGTTAATCATTAGGATATCGAAGTGTGTAAAAAAAAAGATTGTGCACACGTGATTGTATGTTAACCACCTCACTCGCTTAGTTTCTTTTTTCTTTTGACATTAGCTTTTTTTTACATACAAAATAAGGGTGATCACTGGTAGCTGCAGCTACCAAAATAAACTAGTGGCTAAATCTACAGAGGTTTTCTACTGAATTAGCTCGTATTGAGGCTGACAAATATATGAATATCTCAGTTCTGCAATTGAATTCGATTTCGTGCCCATATAATGAAATGAAGTAAAGTTAAAGACCTATTTAATGATCTAACTCTCATGTTTGTTGGTCTTGGGGCAATTTTGACGCATGGTCCTTTTGCGTGCTTTATAGAGATAGGCGGCATTTTACAGGTTAAACTGCAGTAAAAGGAACTAGTTTACTGTAATTTAACTAGTATTTTGATTGAATTTTCGTGCTACGAACTTCATTCACAGCAGTAAAATGTTGTTTTTTTTAAATAAAGTAATTAAAATACAACAAAACTTTGTAACATCATTACATGATTTTATTATTAAGAAATACAAACATGCTTATCAAGTTTCATGCCAATGTAAGACACAGAAGGAAGTAAAAAACGATTTAAAAGTTACTTGAAAAACGCAGGTTATTTAGGGATTTGTCGTCAATAATACAAAAATTAGGCAAAAATTAAGGTTTATTACCACATTTTCTTAAGCAATGAAATAACAATCAACCTAAGGTAACAGTATCGGTTGTAATCATAGCAAATGGCACATTATATTTAAGCCTTACATTGATTTCAATGAGTAAGCTCACGACTGATTATGGCGTAGCACTTCTACGATTAATTTTAATAAATATAATTTCTTACGTATTCGTGTCAGTCATAAGCCAAAAAGTATAAAATACTTAAAATACTGTATATTATAATACAAAACCCTATAAAAGAATAATTTGTCATTAAAATTAACCTACTAGAAGATGATATAATTTACTTTCATATTTTATGTTTAGGTTTGAATTTAAACTAACATAAAGAAATTTGTTAAATGCATCTGGAATTACTGTATAAGAAACTTAAACCAAAAATTATGTAGCAATCTTATCGAATCCCAAAACAGGTAAATACAAATCTCTAAATACTCGATTATTGACCGGTATTGGCGGTATTCGTATAATTCATATGTATAATCTACTTCATACGTTACTGTGAGGTACCGCAATCAAGAAGAAATGTAACAATATTATGACATAACGATGATATTTGTTGGCAAGGCATTGCTTAATAAGATGATACCGCCGCCTATGAACCATAACTCGCATAGCAAAATTAAATGTGTACTAAAGAAAAGGTTATTTTTTTGTCCTTTAAGAACCTAATAATTAGGTAATAATACCTTTATGTGTTTAAGTATATAAGTTTTTATTCGTTTATCAACAGACGACACCTTGGTTGTTTTAAATTAGAAATAGGTCAAGAATTATTTTACTACCTTAAAGGATGTTATAACGATATCACTATAAGCTCTCTTCAAGGAACGTCCGAGATGGAACTAACTCGAATTTGCCACTTAAAATAAACGTCTAAATGCAGTTAAAATAGTCAAATAACATAAAAATACTGCCTAAACTGCAGCCCTTTGGGGTGCTACTGTCCTTTAGCTAGTATTATTGCTATTGAAAGTAATACAACATACAGCATAATGTGTACATTAATGAACTTGTTAGCAGTAACAAGTTCATTAATGTAGTTTAGATGGCAATACGATACTTATTTGAACAGTAGTGTACCACTTTAAATATCGTTATTTTATTCCTACTGCGTCTTAACTAGTAATTATGCTTATTAATCTATGAAACTGGAAACGCAGTACAACACTTTTAGCATAAAAATTGTATACTGTGTTTTAATTAGTTTCTTTATAAACGAGATACTATCAGTTTACATGCTAAAAATCATAAAAATCTACACCTGTACTGCGTTTTAGTCAGTATCAGCCCAAAAATCGTAGCCGTAGACCATTTTACTGCGCTTTATATTGCATTGTGCAGGAAAAACTAGTCACATACTGCTTTTGGGGTTTCGAGTTTCCATGTTCCAGTTTTCCAAATTAAAAACCGATCGATTGGGATTATGCGTTTTGATTTGCTGATTATAGATCACCAATAAACCAAAAATCGGAAAATTGGCAGTTACTGTGGTTTAGGAATTGCACGGCAGTAGTGCGCTTGTGTAAGCGGCCTCGCGCCGCGACATCATCAAATAATGGTAATTATCGGTTCTTCCTAGTATTCTTAATCATACTCAGTTGAATTAAATTATGTGCATCATTCTTCACACACATTATCTCTAGAGATCAAGATCGCCTACTAGCAAGCAATTCATTAATTTCACACAGTATACAATAACGACTTGGTTGCAGCGTCATCATAGTGGACACACTACTACTGCTATAGTCAATATCTGCCCAGAGTGTCAATTGTGAGGATCCGTAGTAAAAGGAGAGTAATGCCTACAGTCATGTTCACCAGTGAACTGGAACAGGTCGATGGTGATGATGAATTTCATCACTTGCATTATGACGCATCAAATAAATTGGCAAACAGTTCACAGTCTATAAAACGGACTAACGGTAACAACTTTACTAAGTAATATTGTATTTAACCTATATATACCCCTAAATGCACTCGTACCAATGAGTTTTTCAAAAAACTTTGTACAAAATATCATCTGATATTCACAAGTGCTTTGCGATGAAGGAAAACATCCTGAGGAAACCTGCATACACCTGCGAAGAAATTCAAGGGTGTATATGTGATGTCCCCAACAAGTACTGGGCTAGCGTTGGGACCACGCAAAATAGGCACATTTTGATGTCGAGTTACGAAAAAAATGGCCAGAATACAACAACAAAAACAACCTTAAATGCAAAAAAAGTTCCCCAGAATTATTTTTTTTCTTTTTTATTGTCAGCGACCCACTACAAAAAGCCCAAAGTAAGGATCGGTGTTTTGACATCTAGTACCTAAATAGGAGTAAATAAAATAATAATTAATGAAAAATAAAATTAATATCACAACGTACAACTAAAAGTGGTATATCTGTGACAACTAAGTTGTGTAGGTACCCGTGTGTGGTGTCACCGGTCCCCGACCGCCAGTTTTCAGCCAATTTCTCCCGTGGTCGCGTTGTCCGCTACATCGAGAATTCACTGACGTAAGTATAAAGGTCTCTGCCTACTAGACCGTATCATACCATGACCGTAGTATGAACGTATCAGACAATAAACTATTATTTATATTGAAAAGTATGAGACTATGCGCACTAGGACGTTCCGGCGCCGGCCGACACGGTCTCATACTTTTCAATACAAACAATAGTTTTTTGTCCGATACGTTCATGCTACGGTCGTGCTACGCTAGTGGGCAGAGACCTTAACACGTATCTTTGATCCGGCCGAAAGGTTACTTCTAATGAATGTTGTTCGACTCGTGTTGATGTTGTTGCGGGGTTTAAATATGTGCATTAAGAAGCCTGGGGATCTCTCTTGCTGTGTGCTAAGTTTATTAAGTATTCAGAGACACAGGGCAGATTATCTCACAAAAATCTAATCTAGATACGAGTATAACCCTAAATGCAAAAAACGTTCCTCGGCATTTTTTTATTCTCTTTTATATTGTCAGCTAACCACTAGAAAAAACCGAAAGAAAGAATCGGTGTTTTAACACCTAGTAGGGTTTAATGGGTCCAACACAAAAAGTCCAATTAAAAGTGGTATATCTGTGACAACTAAGTTGTGTACCGTGTGTGGTGTCGCCGGTCCCCGACCGCCACAGTTTTCAGCCAATTTCTCCCGTGGTCGCGTTGTCCGCTACATCGAGAAATCACTGACGTAAGTATCTTTGATGCGGCCGAAAGGTTACTTGTGATGAATGTTGGCCGTGTTAATGCTGTTATGAGGTTTATTGTGCTTTAAAAAGCTTGGGTTATTTCTTTTGCTGTATGCTAAGTTTATTAAGTATTCAGAGACCCAGGGGTCGATATCACAAAACACAATTAAAGTGGGTCGTTCCACGTAATGCCCTGTGGTGACGGCAATAAGAATACATTTGTCGCCACCGCAACTCCTCCTGCGGGTGTCGTAAGAGTCGACTAAGGGATTGAAGTGTCACTGACCATTATTTGATAAACTAGCGACCCGCCCCGGCTTCGCACGGGCACTTTACCTACATAAAAACCTTCCTCTTGAATTACTCTACCTATTAAACAATATCTCATCAAAATCTGTTGCGTAGTTTTAAAGATTTAAGCGTACAATGGGACATAGGGACAGAAAAGCGACATTCGTCAGCCTCCGTAGCCTAGTTGGTAGTGACCCTGCCTACGAAGCTGGAGGTTCCGGGTTCGAATCCCGGCGAGGGCATTCTTTGTGTATTTATTTATCACAAATGTTTGTTCCTTGGTCATGGCTGTATATGTATTTAAGTATCTATATGTATCTATCTATTATATATATCGTCGCCTGGTACCCACATCACAAGCCTTAATTGAGCTTACCGTGGGACTAGGTCGATTTGTGTAAGATGTCCCAAGATATTTATTTATTTATTTTATTTATTTATTTTATCATCAGCCTATGATATTGATAGTCCACTGCTGGACGTAGGCCTCTCCATAAGTATGCGTACAGACGTATTAGGAGGTAAATGCCCATAATCGTTTAGAGTCATAATAGTTTAGAGTCTCTGATTGTTTGTTTCGTCCTCTTCTATATGTATATATTTTATGTATGTACAAACAGCAACACACCTAGGTATACACTTCAGAAATTGGAAATATTGCATGAAAGAGAATCACACTTACAGTCACATGTCAGTTACATGGGAATGTTGAGCCACTTGGCAAAGGATGCAATTTGGTCGTGTAATATTATGGGTTCGGTATTTTTCGTTAGTAGGCACGATCGCGACATTTCCGATGGTCCCCGATGATATGTCATCGAATCTTTGTTGCGTCAAAATTTCAGTATTTGAAAACTAGTTGACATAATAAAAATTCCTTCGTCTACGAAAATTAAGAATTAACTATCAGCCATGATTAGACGCTAGATGTCGTTGTTCCTAGTGGAAACTGGATAACGACAGTTCTTCATAGATTGGCTAAAACCGTTTAGTAATTTATTCATGGTTTCTTCAATTCAAATCGGATGCCATGTTTTATCTGACATTAATAGGCGAGGTATTTCTTTCAAGTCAAGATATTTTTACAAATAGCCATGTTATCGGGCAATTTTAAATTATTTTTTTCAGTGACAGAGACAAATTCTATTGCTGTCTTTATTATAATTCATCACATCTCTTAGTTGACGTTAGTTGAATACTTATGTAACCTTTATGGAAATATGGTAGATAGACGTTTGACAGTCTACCTATAATCCTTTAATCTGTCAGTAGCCATACAAATGTTTAATAGAGACTTGATGACTTGCATGCAAAAAATACGCAAGTAATTATAGCGGGTTACACTAATTAGCTACACATTCTGTATCGCGGAAGAGCAAAGCAATATTGTTCATCCTTGATAGTTTCTGGCTGAAATTCTAACTTTGAAAAAATATCTGACAGTGACAGCCGTTGAAACGAAAATTTCTACATAGCTGAGCAGCTTAGCAGTCAAATTACGGGCTCTGAAGTTAGATTGACGTCTCCAGGACTAAAGCGGATGTTATATATAACGTAACTATAGTAACGTCAGCTTCCGGAAAAATTGCGATCAATCATTGGTTAAACGTTTTTGTTATTACGTAACCATGGGAGATCATTGGTTAACCGTAGCAATGCCCGCCCATTGGTCAGCAGAGTTCGGCCGAAGTCGTGATACCAGTCTCATAAGATCTCGGAACCCGATTTGTATTATTCGACCAAGTTGCGAACAGTGCGAACAATAAACATTCCCGTGTATTATTTAATTTGAAGTTGACATAATATAAATATATTTATCTCTTTCATTTTCTCTCTGCTCTGTCTTTAATGGTCCGTTAGGAGTGTTGCTGTTTGTATGTATATAGTAATTAAATGGAGTGTATATATGTATTGTATCTATTTATATATGGAATATATATGTTAGTTCGTGCATAAGTGCTTCTTTTTAGTAAGTATTTTATTATTTTAGTTGCACCGCCCACAATCTCTCTGCTTTGCCTAAAGGTTGACTGGTAGAGAATGCCTTATGGCATTAAGTCCGCCTTTTGTACGTCAAGTTTTTTTCTTTTTTGCAATAAAGGTTAAATAAATAAATAAATAAATAAATCACCACGCTGGGAAAGCGGATTGGCGATCGTAGTACGGAGACTATGTTTATATATGTTTATGAGTCAATACATTTTCATACAAAACACCAACAAGCCTGCAGACAAGATGTATGGCGCTTGCAGGGATTAAAACATTTGTGCCAGCAGTCTCGGGCAGCCAATTAGGGATGTTTTGGTGAGCCCCGGGATAAATGGAACGGTACGGGTTACTCTACTTGGGACCCTCTTGGAATAAAAGTAGCGGAAAATGGGTCGCCAGTTTTTGTTGCATCATCATCACCAAAATCATTTTCTCTCTCGCCATGCCCATGGAAAATTTTCCTTCAACAGCCTCTCAACGCCGTCCCCAAATGACGTCACCTTCGTGGGATGCGACCTGGACGTAGGCCTTTCCTTTTAACTACTTTTGCGTATGGACGCATTAGGAGGTAAATTCCCATTATTACGGCTTGCAATGTTAGACGATTTTCAATTGCTGAACTGATTCCCGATATTTTACTTCGATTTCGCATTACCGGAACTAGTTTAACAAAAACATTTTTAAAACTAGATTTTTTTAAATAAAGCGAAAAATTGCTATTATACAGGTTGTTACACGAACCACTGAAAAACTTAAACGGGGTGATTTAGTAGGCTTTACAGAACAACTTTTACTGTGGGACCAATCACGAAATCTAAAAAAAACATTGGCTTTTTCATAAAGGGTTTAGCAGCCTTACCGAACAAGAGTTGCCTTACCCCACGGATGAGGTCAATATTTTAGGTGGTGTACTAGCAGGACCTAAGAATACTCCATGCTTAATATCAGCTCTAGATCTTCTTTTGTTTTAGAGTTATTCAAGATAATGTAAAATATACAGGGTGCCGTTGAATATGGCATATTTCGTAAACTGTTCAAGTTAGATCAATTAAACAAAATTGTGTTTGATAACAATAAAATAGACTACAAAATGCATATTTTTAATCTGCATCTTGTCCTTATTTTTCATAATAAAAAAAGGGTTTTTGTTTTTTTTTCCATATTTTTTTTTATTTCACACGGAGGTACACCTACAAAAAAAATATGCATACATAGCCACTAATGTCCACTATATACATAAATTAAGATATTTCCATAAATCATCGTGCGTCATGCCAAAAAAAAACTATTCCAGATGTAGTCGTTACTGGCATACAAATAAAGTACCAGTGCAGTGTGAACATAAGTTAGTGTGTAGGTACACAATCTCTTATAAAAAACCTATTTACAATAATCGACGGTGACATATCAAACGTTGCTATGTGTATATATATATATATATATATATATATATATATATATATAAATATATATGTGTGTATATTTATAGCTATTTGTATTTTGTGTTTATTTTTATATTCCTTAGCATCAGACCATTTTTCTCAGTTGTGCATCACCTACTATCAACTTTTACTTTCTTATCTCCTCTACCCATGGTTGTCTGGAAGAGATCGCTTTTTAGCGATAAGACCGCCTTTTGTTTACCTCTTTCAAACATGTATTTTATTATTTGTTTTGTATTTGTCTTTGAGGTGATATAAAGAGTTATTGTATTGTATTGTTGATAACATTTGACAGATAGTATTGTTTTCGACATTTATTTTCACATTCCTATTCACATACAATCGGACCTTTTCGAAACTTTGGAAGATGTCGAAGTGTATTTACCGGACGAATGTATTTTAATTTATGGTGTATGTAAATGTGGCAAAAGATGCTTTAGATTTGTAAATAGTCAATTCCAGCTTTTAGCTGTATTATACAGTTTTGACATTTCGTCGTTGATTATTCTCAATAAGTTTATTAGAAGAGATTGTGTACCTACACACTAACTTATGTTCACACTGCACTGGTACTTTATTTGTATGCCAGTAACGACTACATCTGGAATTGTTTTTTTTTTTGGCATGACGCACGATGATTTATGGAAATATCTTAATTTATGTATATAGTGGACATTAGTGGCTATGTATGCATATTTTTTTTGTAGGTGTACCTCCGTGTGAAATAAAAAAAAATATGGAAAAAAAAACAAAAACCCTTTTTTTATTATGAAAAATAAGGACAAGATGCAGATTAAAAATATGCATTTTGTAGTTTATTTTATTGTTATCAAATACAATTTTGTTTGGTTGATCTAACTAGAACAGTTTACGAAATATGCCACTTTCAATGGCACCCTGTATATTTTACATTATCTTGAATAACTCTAAAACAAAAGAAGATCTAGAGCTGATATTAAGCATGGAGTATTCTTAGGTCCTGCTAGTACACCACCTAAAATATTGACCTCATCCGTGGGGTAAGGCACCTCTTGTTCGGTAAGGCTGCTAAACCCTTTTGACCGGTCGATCACGACATTTTGTATGAAAGAGCCAAAATTTTTTTGAGATATCAGGGTTAGCTCTATAGTAAAAGTTGTTCAGTATAACCTACCAAATCATCCCGTTCATGGTTTTCAGTGGCTCGCATAACACGTTGTATATTTTGTATATTGTTCATCAATAAATTAAGGTTAAGTATTTATAGCAAACACTTAGTTACTCGTAGGAACCAAGAGGATAAAACCACATATCCGGTCCATACCCGACCCATTCTCTTGCCCTACCTTAATTAAATTACAAGAAAACCCTTTGTAAATGGTTGAAATTTGTTTCTGTGTCACCCTGTCGTCATACCGGCGATACTTTAAAATGCCATTAAAATATACATTAATCTTACCATTCTTACCCGCAGGTCAGGCGAAGATTAAGTAGGTGTTCATTTGTCATCCCGCGTGTTGAGATAAAAGATAGACACGCAAAGTGCAAAAAACATGTGTACACCACCTTATTATTGAATTAGTGAGTTTAACGATCGAAATAATATAGTTACTTTTTTTTAAGTCATTGCACAAGCGATTACGAAAGCCACAGGGTAAAAAAAACTATCAGTTAATTTACTGTAATAATTATCATTCTTAGTGTATGCTTGTTTTTGGTGGTATGGTATTTTTATTTACAACCAACTAGTAGAAATCTTTATCAATGCACAGTGTGCCTAAATAATAAAAATACAGTTTAAAGTAATTATAAAAAATATTTTTATTTTATCCAAATGTAGTTTATTTACTTATTTCAGACTTATAAATAAGAAAGTAATAGAATGGACTTCAAACTAAATACATACTTACTTAAAACTAAACTAAACCAAACTAAAACTAAAAATTGTTTAAAAACCAACTTGTGCATACTAGGGCTCGCGGTCGTGTCCGGGTTTCGTGTCAACGTTTCTCATACCCGTGTTCGTGTTACACGTACACGGGTTTCTGACCCGATTTACACGGGTAATTAAAGTCCGTGTAAATAATACCCGTCTGCACGGGTACACGGGTACACGAGTACACGAGTATTATTTACACGGACTTTAATTACCCGCGGGTTTGGGGACGTCCGTAACGAGAAGCCGTGTATGCATAGAAAGTCTGCTTTTTAAGGGTAAAGTTATGTACCGAAGGATGGGTCGTGAGACTTAAGAGCTATAGTACAAATGGATAGATAAGCGGAAGGCTAATTGTGTCAAATAGACCTTATTGCGTAACAGATAGAGTCAAAATTTATAAAAACAAAAAAATGTTATATCGGCTGATCTTTCCTGAACACGTTTGTTTTGTAGTGTCGAACGAATCTGCAGGTTACATTCAATAATAGACCTTATTTGCATTTGCTCAAATTATTTCGAACCCGTTCGGTTCGGTCTTAAGTACCCGGGTACCCGGGTAGCACGCGGTTTCGTGTAAACGGTATCCGTGTATTGGACACGGACACGGGTACCCGGCGGGTTCGTGTAATTCGGGTTCTTAGTACCGTCGGTCTTAAGAACACGGGTATTCGGTTTGGCGGGTTACACGTGTACCGTGAGCCCTAGTGCATACATTATGATATGACTACATATAAATAGGTACGCGCTAAAGCGCTACGACATTTCATTATTGCTACGAAACAGTACGGACCTTGTGTTTGCACGATTAAAGTAAATGAGCTCTATAAAAACCGCCCAAGAGCATGTCGGGCCATGCTTAGTGAAGGGTTATTAAAAACGCACGGCTGTACTTAATGAATGTGATGCATGGTAGGTACTGAAACGTACATGGTTACTTACAATTTGAGGTAACATAACAAATAAACGCTGTAGTTTTGGTGTAGTTCGTGCGATGTCAAATGTAAATGATATTGACGTCAATTTGCATTTACGATTGAATAGCTAGTCAAGTATCATATAAACAAAAATACTAAAAAAAGAATAAATTCTAAAAATATCTACTCAATTTAGCCATAATATGTATTCAGATTAAGCAAATATTTGCCGGACCGAAATATCCTTTGGGCACAAGTTCAGTAATGAAAATTAAACAATAAATACACTTATTGATATTGTTTGCGAACACGTTGTTGACTCGATACATTATTAAAATGCTGTTCGAACCCGAAGTATTCCTTAGGTTTGAAGGCAAAAGTTAAATAACGTCGTTTGAGAACCAAAACGCACTAAGTAACACATAAATACTTGAAATAAAGCTCGTATCTCAGTTATAAATATTAGATGTCATATACCAAAGAAAAACGACCAAGATCACCTAGGTCCGAGGTGGGGATCGAACCCACGTACTCAGCTTTCGCGGCTGATGCCTGTACCCCTCGGCCACTCGGTCTTAGCAACCACCGGTCAAATTTCTCGGGTATATGCAATCCCTTACAAGGCTAGGCGCCTTTGACCATTCTCTGAGGGTAAGCAATACATGCCTGCACCTCCTATTTAGAATACTTTACAGTTTTCTAGAATAGCTAGAGAGAACTGGTGCTGCCATCTATTGAACATATTGCGAAAGTACAAATCAAATTATTTATTAACTAAATATTTTGATTTGTACTTTTTTAATTTTTCTCCAGTAGTCACACTAAAAAATAAAAATAAAAATTAAAAAAGTACAAATATTTATAATTTATATAGTATTAAGTAGTGTGACTACTGGAGAAAAATTAAAAAAGTACAAATCAAAATATTTAGTTAATAAATAATTTGATTTGTACTTTCGCAATATGCTCGTATCTCAGTTTTGATTCAATACAGACATACGAGGTTGCTAAGAGTAGTGACCGTTTTTATAGTTTATTTTGATTCTCAGCCGACGATTAGTAAAAGGTTAGAATATGGGTGATAATCGTGAAAGTTTAAATCAATGTAACAGAAAGGAATAGAATATTTGTTTAACAAAATTTCCACTAATCCTTTGAATGTTTTTTCTTCTGTAAATACTTTGATACTTCCATGGACCAATGTCATTACGGAATACGAGTTTTTGGCTTACGACGTAAGGGCTATGTTATTATTTATTATTTACATTAGCGCCGGCGAGCAAACAGGGGCAGCCATGTTAAAATACGATAAGAGTATCGGTTATGCTTTCATATTTACAATGTTATAATTCCTCCCAAAAGGGGGTTTTTCGTGACAGATCCGATGGTTTTAGAAAATCCAATTTTTGCAGTACCTCTACACCAAAAAAAAGTAATCTGGTAATAGTGAATATCTTATGCTGAATATATAACTCTTAATTTTGTGCTGCCAATATAATTTTAACATCTTTGTGATAATGATATTGTTGCATTTCAGACAGCCCTATAATGACATTGTGATGAATACGGTTCTATTTGAAATTTAATTATTAAGGTTGATTCTCGTAAGATTCAAGTATGTTCAACGTAATGAGATCGCAAGTTTACACCCAAAACTCAATACTAGATGTATCACTACTTTTAGCAACTTCGTATGTTAGTATTTTGTGGAGGATTCAATTATTTATTATGACACAGTTAAAGAAGAATAAAAACTATCAATAAAAAACAATTTAAATTAAATAAAAGGAAATTACAAATAAAAAATAGTATTGATTTAGAGCTGAGATACGAGTTTTAGTTCAATTAGGTATTTGTTACTTAGTAAATTTTAGTTGTCAACCAACGAGATTTTCTATTTTTTGAACCGGCTTCAAAAAAAGGAGGAGGTTCTCAATCCGACTGACACCATTATAAGTATACTGTCAAACACTGTCAAACCATTATAAGAATAAAAAATGAAACCGGAATATCAGTTAGCAACGAACTAAACCGTCTGACTGAAACATAAAAAGAAAACAACCAAAGACGATTTACAAACAGCTCGTCTCGGAGAACTATTGAATCTTTTCCTATTTGAAAATAGAACGAGTGGTTTAAGAAAAAGAAAAAGACCAATGGCAGTTCTCGCAGGAAAGAAAAGGATATTATTCATCATTTGTTCTTTTTTACTTAAGTGTAACCTGTCTTATCTCGTAGGTTTTAAAAGCCAGCGGTTTTTAATTTCAAAGATGAGTCTAATCGAATTTTCGTTAATGATGTTGCTTTGTTAACATGATCTTATTTTTGATAAAGAATAATATAAGTGTATTTTATTACCGTAATTAATATTTTTCCATTAGACGCGTGTAGGTGTCAGTGGATAAGATGATTATTGAATTTAGGCAAGTCTTTTGTTACTAATTATGTCATTAGATTGTATTATCATAATCCTAGTGAGACATAACTATGTATGATCTGGGAAACAAAACATTCTACTTATACCTATAGTACGACGCAACTCTTAGTAACCCTTAGTTTTTAATTATCATTTTTAAGTGAGTTGAAATTATTGTCTGGTTTCCGATTGGAAATTAAGTTAAATTATCAATCCCCAAAACTAGGATACCAAAATACTACGCTTAAAAATATAATTCTAGGTTATAATCTACTTATATAGCATCATATAAGCCTTGCGATTAAGCTATGTTACACGTTTAAATTTTTGCACGTGATATATTGTGTGTCGCAGGAGTCCGCTGGATGCGGGTGGCGCAGGACCGGTCATTGTGGCAATCTTTGGGGGAGGCCTATGTTCAGCAGTGGACGTCTTTCGGCTGATATGATGATGATGATGATGATGATGGTGATATATTGTAAAAGTGTGACACATATTCATATTCAACCCCAAATCAGATTTATTAATGTCCTCACTTCAAATAACAATTTCATTTTATACGTTCTATAGATAACGTTTCAAAATTAATTGGACTATTTGTAACTCAACGGATAAAAAACCAGAGGCATTTGTCAGTTGTTGGTATACCAGAATATAAATAAACCCGATAGAATCGCAGCGTATTTTTCATGATCAAATTGATACACGATTCCATTGATGCTTAGGAAATTGTTGTTAGGAAAAATCATAAAGCAAATACGCGTCTTGCCGCTCTTTGCAAAATGAGTCTTTTATTAATATGGGACTAAGGAAAAATAAGGCTTCAAAATTCATAATAAAGCAGGCTTGTACTGTGTGAGGACGAAAACTCTTTTACTTCGCATTTTCTTCGGTAAAACCGGGATTCATCTGAAACATGAATGAAGTGAAAGACGTTTGCCCCGCACGTGACGGTAACCATCATTTTCAAAAATGTCGTATGAAATAGAACAAGACTTGGCGCTTAAGACCTTTTGTTTGAAATACGAACAGATACAAGTGTTGTCATATTTCGCAGAGTTGCACTACTTGCAATGAGGTTCGGCGACGAGGAATGGTTTTGAATGTTGGAAATTTCACTCGAGAGGATTCTGGTGACGCATTATATTTTCAAGCTTAAGATTTTTGATTCAAGATAAGAATTCTTTAGTGGTGTTTCGTAGTTTCCAAAGTCAAAGTCAAACTATTCTTTATTCAAGTAAGCTTATTAATAAGCATTTTCGAATCGTCTGCCACTATCAAGAGAGAAAAAAAATCTACTACTGGTTCTAACCTTACACCGTTCCTGAGAAGAACCAGTAACAAACTCAGGTGGACAATGTTCGTTAATGATGTTGCGTTATTATTTTGTACTTATCTGTCAATGTTGTATTTGCATATTAGAAAGAAATAAAACAAAAATAGACCGCCTCATAAGTTTTCATGAACAAGGGGGTTTTCCATTTGAAAGGTCAGCAAAAGTTTTATTTTGTGAACCTTTTAACCTTGCAGGGGATAAGCATAATGATGTGGAAATGGGAAGGGTAAAATGGGACCCTCCTGATACTAGGTATTAAGGGAATATTTAATAGTTATTTGTTATACAAGGGTGCAAAGTTGTATTTTACCCGCGAGTATGAAATTGAAACACGAGCAAGCGAAAGGATTCTATCGTTGAACCACGAGCGAAGCGAGTGGTTCTATAATAGAATCCTGAGCGCAGCGAGTGTTTTAACATACGAGAAGTAAAATACATTTGCACCCGTGTGTAACACAAAACTTTTCCCCTCACTATAGCGAGGAAACTCAAAAAAGGTAATTATTTGTTCACATTACAATCATCATCGGGTTAGTGATAATAATTTTCCAAATGCATCATGTATTTAATGCAAGATTTTGTCGCAGTAAACTTACCACGAAAAAGTAAACGCAGCACGATTTTAACACATTCCTGTAGTTGCACACCAACGCCAATGCATTATTAAATCATTCTCATTCATTATTTTTACAAAATTATAACAGAACACCCTGAAAGTTGTTTAGTTTACTATTTTTATGCGTGTTCGAGTCGGTAAATAAAGATTATAACCTATAATATTCTTTGACAATGTTGACGTTGACATTTTCTGCGTTTTGTGATTGCATTGCATTGTTACTTTTAGGATTTATATGTTAAAATCATCATATTATATAAAGGTTTGTATTTTACACTAAATTCTCAAACAAATTATTTAATTATCATTAATATGGAACAATTTCCATGAGCATTTTACGTTTTGTTATTCCAAAACCAAGGTCATTACTTTGCCACACAAGTGAATAATATGCGTTTTTACACGTTCGTATTAAAGGATAAACGAGCACTTTACGAGCTAGTGAGGGGAAAAGAAAATTTTGGATGACAGCCGCATACCACCGGTAGCTGTAGTGGTCGTGTGGAGAGATCTCTTAGTATTTCCAGCAGTGGGCCTCTTGCGATTGATAGTAATTAACTAGGTCATTACCAAAATAACTTCTCGTACCCTTGTGATCTTCATAAAAAAGATATGTATGTATAGCAAGGTAGAATAATTAACATTTTCCCACAAAATATCCCCACCGCTCCACGTAGTAAAAGTACGGAGACGTGAGGTGATAAAATTAAATGTCGCCGCAGAGAAAGGTGTGCTGCCATTGGATGAGCGACCACGTGAGAAGTTTTTTAATGAAACAGTATAACTTGAACTTTGAATTACACAGACTTACCACGCTTAGTAAGAAGATTAAAAACCAATGGTTATATGATGCTCTATAATTACCCCAACTCTTCCAGTGGGTGTCATAAGAGTCGACTTAAGGATTGAAGTGTTATCGAACATTCACTTATCGATCGATAACATACAATAACGATTGCCAACCCGCTTGCCTTGCAGCGTGGTGATTATGGGCATTTCCTCCTAATGCGTCCATAATATATGCATAAGTAATTGGAGAGCCCTATGTCCCGCAGTGAACTGTATTAGACTGATGAAGTGATGGACTTAAAGGATTGAAATGTCATTGAACACTCATTTATCGATCGATGACGGGCAGCAGTATCAACATAATGAACACATTACTGCGATCGCCAAGCCGCTTGCCCAGCGTGGTGATTATGGCCATTACTTAGTTTACTTACCTCCTAATGCGTCCACACGCATAAGTAATAGGAGAGATCTACATCCCGCAGTGAACTGAAGTGATGATTAATACACACACATGAATATACACCTGAGTGCATAGCCAAATTGCCAAATGTTAACGCTTAGTAGTAATCGTAGTTTTCTTTGGCAGTTTTCTACATCAGTGTGATAAGGATGGTTGCGTTTCGTTTCCGAATGCGTTACAGATTGGCATATTAGCTACGCGCCCTTCGTGCTTAGCCAAGTTGCCAATCGCTAACGCTCAGTAGTATATCGTATTTTTCCCTCTTAGTCACTTTCTTTTTAGTGCGATAAAAGCAGGTGCCTTTCATTCGCGATTGACGATTGGGAGCTAGCGATTGGCATGTTGTCTACAGACCTTGAACAGATCAGAATTATTTTCTGAAAACGAAGGTTCAATATATTAAACCTAAAAGTCACGTTTTATTAAATACAAAATAAATACTCTATAACAACTCATATTATATTTCAGTAGTTCTCTGGGGTCACGACTGACTAAGGATTCGACATGGAGTATATAGGCTCCACTCCATTAAATAATTTATGTTGTTCTGTTCCAGCCCCACTCACCTTAGCCGTCAATCATGCGCATAATATAATTTAAAAATCATCCATTCACAGAGTTATTTTTCTTCATGAAGCTTCAAGGAAAACATATTACATTTTTATAGTTCCTTACCCACAGGGTAAAACGGGATCCATTGTCTAAGGATCCCATTTTACCCTGTATTGTCTCTCTGTCATTAAGCTGTATCTCGTGAACTGTAATAGTTGGACAGTTGACATTTTCACAGATGCTGTATTTCTGTTGACGCTATAACAAAAAATATTTAAAAGTAAAATAAATTATAAAATTCAAGCGGGCTCCCATACAACAAACGTGATTTTTAGAATAAATCTAATGGTACGAAATCCAACTTGCACTTGGCCAGTTTTTTTCGTTACACCGAAGGTATATTTCCTTGGAATGACAAAAACTACATTTTATTTCTTATTATGTACTCAATCGAAGTAAAGGCCTACAGTTTACAGCTTAACGAAATCAGAACCGTTCTTTTGTATGGAGAAAAAACCGGTATCCCATCCCTGATGTCGTGTTATTTTGTAAATGTCGTGTACAGTTTTTGTTGAGTTGCAGACTGTGTACGATTAAACTAGTGATAGTAATGATAGTATAGCTCCTACTGTATGATAATTTATTCTGTGTCTTTAATTTGTTACTGTACCTTTCAAAATAAAATAAAATCAAAATTAGTCCTGCAGTAATACAACAATTAATTAATAATTTTCGGTCTGTGGTCTGTCTCCACGATTAGAACGTATTTCACGGAAATCCATAAAACCATTATTTGCTGCGGTCGACCGAGCCTTCAAGCTACTTTGGTGATACAATTCGAATCAATTTAAGCTATGCTATAAAAGTAAACGGCTCCAAGCAGTAAAATTTGAGTAAGTCATGCGAAAAATGCTAATAGGTTAGATGTAAACTCTGAACACTACAATAGCTAGTAGGCTTCTCTTTCACTTTCACTTAATACTGAAATTATATTTAGAAGTAGGTATTGCATACCACTGAAATTTTTGAAGTGATCAAAATTACCTATTCTTCACCAGAACTACATACTAGTAGTAAGTACTCTATACAATCACTAATAAACACGTGAAATTTCACTAAACATCGATAGTACATTGATTTTTTTTACTATATTTTTTTAACTGAAACATCAGATACAAAAACTTTTATCAGTAAACAAGTACATCATTATGCACATGATAAATCAGCTGCCCTACATTTAAATAGGTCGATAAAGAACGGTATTAGAATCTCGGGTAAAGAACGATTCTGTCATCCGGCGCGAACATCAAAAGCTCTCTCAATGTGGTTCTTGAAAAAGGACGGATTTTACAAGGCCCCGTGACTGCATAATTAGGAAAGTAAGAAAGAAAACGAATAATACGAATCTTATGAATAATAATACGATTAAACAGTTGTTGTATTATGTAGTTTTTTGGATCGATTGCAAAAAACTGTACTTAATGAAAGGCCTTTCATGAAAACAAATCTATATCTCTAATAGTTTTTGTGCTACGGAGTTACATTGTGTAACTTTTGGCATTGAAAAAGGACGACAAATTCAAATTTTCTATAAGCGATCAACAATACGAACCTATATCTTATACTTTGAGCGCGGAGTCTGTGGGAGGTTCATTTTCGCTACAAAGCGGAAAAATCACGGGATCAGCTACGAGCGATCGTGATTTTTGTTTAGCTACGTACATTTTTTTTGCAACCAACCCTAATCTCGAGTGTATTTAGTCACTAAGCGTGACATGTTCTAGAAAGCCTAGGTCTCCATTATCAAGCACATAATAAGCCTGCGCTAACGCGTCACACTCGCGGCACGGCCGTTTTGATTAGGTCGGTTTTTTTTTTTTATGTTGGCACAACAAAGAAGTGGCTCCACTCCACCTGATCGTAAGTGAAAAGTAGAGCCCAAATCGCGGCGGCAACGAACAGGAGACAATCAGTAACCTGTTAGTTGCCACCGCCTTGCTGGCCCGCTAGATGCTTCTTCACGCTTCGTTTACATGGTCCCAACTTATAGGTATGCGGTATTGTCTTACTTAATTTACTATTTCACTTGCACTGCCAGTTCATGAAAAATTATTTTCTAACCGATTTATTAACACATTGAGCGCTGGAAACTCCCGAGGGGAGTTCTCTGTGGGAGGTCCATTTTTGCTACAAAGCGGAAAAATCACGGGATCGGCTACGAGCATAGCGCGTAACACTCGTTAGCAATCAAAGTGTTAATATTCAGCAAATTTAAATTCAAGGAAAAGGGACGACACCAATGCTTACACATACCCGTAACACTAGATTTTAGCTACTTCATCTTGTTAAAAAATGATTGGGACAAAATCACACTCTATTTTATAAAACGATTTAAAAGCTCCAATTGAGTCAATCGAGAATGGACCCTAATGAACAGAAACTTCAAAGAGAACAGACATTCGATATTAAATCGTGTTTCGGAAATCTTCTGCCGTTGAAAATAATTAAAACAGGTTGTTTCGCCAAATCCATTTATAAAAGAAACCAATTGAAATTTCAATTCCGCGGGAATTATTAAAAGTTTAAAATGAATCTGTGTTTCGGTGATCGTAAATTTAATTTAAGGTGGATTAAAGTTTATTATTAAATTCGGCGGTGTTTGTATTTCATCAAGAATAGCAATACCTTCTTCATGTAAGTATGTATTTGAGGAATTACAACAGGAGGCCGAGACAAAATGCCATTCTGTGATCATATACGATAATAATGTACTCGTATGGATATGGTCAAGTGAGTTTTTGTACAAATCTATCATTTTCATACATTTATTACCTATCGCTTATCGTATACGATTGCAGAAAGGCATCTTGGCTTGACCTCCTGTTGTCAGACAGACGGACAGACGGGCAGACGGACAAGCGGACATGTCGAAACTATAACATTTCCTAGTTTACTATGCAACCCTAAAATAGTAAATATGAAATTGTGAACGAGTGTGAATGGAAAGCCGAAGCCGAAGGCGCGGGCTGTACTTCACACAAGTTCATAATTCTTGTACCGCCCGTGGCACACACAATGTTTTTCATGACACCCTTTCACACACCATGAGGCAGAAAAAGGAAATAAAAGAATATATTTTCACAAAACTACTCTAAAACGGTTTAAAATGAGTTAAACTCGAAGACGTAAGTGACAAAGCACCAGGTGAGTTATACTGCCGTGGTACTTCAATTTATCATTCTTATTAGGTACACAAATTACTACTGTCACGTAATGTTGTATGAGAATCAATGATTGCCCATGGGCGTAATGACGCACCTACAGCGCGTATCGCCTGCGTGCAATGGCGCACTTACCGAGCAGGTGTGATGGAAAAACACTTTACCTATGATGAACCGTGTGTCACCCAAACAGACAAAGATCTAAATAGTCCCTTTAACATCGCATAATCATTGCAAGATGAATGTCCCCATGAAATATTAAAATGTCTCACCAAAAAAGAAAAACATTAAATATAATTCAGACATCAAAATAAGGCATTATTAGGGGAGGAAGATAGTCATGTTTTTTTAAGTTTTATGTTTTTTTTGGCGTTTTCTAATTTCAAGGTTATTTTTAGAAATGATAATGGCTATTTAAACTATTTAAAACGTTATAATATCATTTTATTTTACACGAAATGACAAAATTGCCGTTATTAATTACTTCAATTTGAAGAGGTAATTTAAATTATTCCATTAATTTGTCTAAATCCTTTTTGATATCCTAAAGCCAAAAAATACAAATCATAAATCCAAAAAACAATTAAAAATAAATAACATGTAAATTTTGAAGTAACTTGTGGGGGTTTAATTGTTAGTTGTTCATAGAGTTAGAAAACATTTTATCGTTCACGAATCATGTTTCACCCTGTACTACTCATACAATGAAAAAAACACTACCTACGAATAACCATGTGCCACCCAAAGAGACAAAGATCTAAATAGTCCCTTAACATCGCATAATCATTGCAAGATGAATGCCCCCATTAAATATTAAAATTTCTCACCAAAAAAGGAAAACATTAAATATAATTCAGACATCAAAATAAGGCATCATTAGGGAAGGAAGATAGGCGCCTTTATTGCTGCGACGTGTCCTTGAAATGTTTGTGGTACCGCTTTAGGGGACACAAGGGAGCCTTCGATGGGTAACGAATTATCAATGTTTTATAAATAGACCCCGGAATTTTATTATGCTTGAGACTTGTGACTACATGTGGGGTAGGGGAAGAACGATGTACAATGTTATCAAGAAATCGACAAATTCTGGCTGTTTGTTTTAGGAAGTTAAGTTTCTGTTTTCAAACATGTTTTAAGCTGTTGGTTAAAGCTGGTTGCTTGGACATTAGAAGTGTCACATTTTATCACATCATCAGCCACTACTGGACGTAGGCCTCTCTTATTAACTAAACGTCACCTATAAGCGGATTGGCGATCGCAGTTAGTGTATCCACTATTATGACGCTGCTGATCATCAATCTTCTATCACTTTCCCATACAAAATATCGAAATCTTTACCGAAAAACATTTATTTCGCGATTTCGAAGTTGTTTGGCCCAGACTAAAATTTGCTGAGTATGATTTACAATAATATGGTGTGCGCGATGTTAAATATTAGTGACTCCTGAAACACCGTGTTTGATAAAAAAAAATATTTCTTGTGCAGAATTTTGAGGACAACACTATTGATAAGGCTTGAATTGAATATTTTTAAATTTTTTAACTTAAGAGTAATTTAACCCTTTAACGGGCAAAAGTTGAAAAATCTTCAATTCAAGCCTCCAAGTTAACTGTATAGCTCTCCACTCTTCACACCCATGTGTCAAACCGCATTAATGAAAGGGTCAGCAGACCGGCCGCTGTCACTGATAAACGACCGTCTGGAGACAATAGGTGTCATCCCTGTCAACAGCTTTAGGTATAGGCATAAATATGTACCTATACACATTTTCGCAGTTGGAAAGACTTCAGGTAAATTAGTGAATACACCTTATAAAATCATTTTCTCAAATAACTTTTTATGACACCATCATCACAGTCATCCGCAGACCACGAACCCTGTAAAGTGTTCGAAACGTCGGAATGAAGTTAAAATTAGTTAATATACGCGAGTTTATCCGTTTTCATAGTTTTATTTCATGTGTAATCCTCGCGGTAACCGAAGAAAATACAACTTTTTTTATTGTAAGAGCTCGTTCAAAAATCATGTGATCGATTTGGGGGACTATAATAAATATTATCAGGAATAATCACGATCTGGATCAGCTTACGTTCACCAAATATCACCAGTTGGGTAAATTATTATGTGTAGTCTATAGGTCAGTCGATATTCAATACATGTTGTATCTGTGAACATATTTTGTCTATGGTTGCTTATTAAAAAAAAGTTCAGTTGCTTCGAATCTCACGAACACGAATTTACCCAATTGTGTTGCCAAAAGCATATGCACTTAAAGCGTGAAAGCATTTGCTGCCTATTGTTTCAGAACCATTTGTCAATGCCAATGCGAGGTTCAAGGACGGGAATTGCCCTTTCTTTTGGCATTTGCTTATGCTTTAGGGAAAACAGTTCATGAGTGATCATGTCTTATTTATACAGGCTGTAATCGTTAAGTGTTGCCAGGCCATAATTCCGTAAATATAGCAGATACCAGAAAACTTCTAACTGATATCGAAAATACGTTACCCAACAAGTAAAAACATTAATATTTTTTTTAAATAAAATCAGAAGAAATATTAACTTCAAACCCTCCAATACATTTAGTACGTAACCGTTCATTGAAAGACTAGTTTAATACGAATATTTTTTGTTATTTTGTTCTTCATTTGGATGTATGTGTAATCAATCATTCACCTCAAATTCTGGTGAAATTACCTATACATTGTGTTTTTAGCCATTAGATAAAACCAAAATATACACATGCTTTAGGGTATTTAAAAACGCAGTTCACAGTTTCATTACAATCGAAACAGTTTTGGATGAATATCGCAGCGTTTCAACCGCCTAATTTTGGTGACATAATTTTGCCGTCATTTGTATAAGGTACCATGCCTCCTGGGTGAATCAACTTTTTACTGTCTGTTATTACCATGGTCACGGTCGCCCGAGTCACATTGGTTTTATGCATAATTATGATTCTTAAACTATGCAAACATGCATTTTTCTGGTGTTAATAAACCCTTTCCTTGATGGGCCATCTACAAACATGGACTATAATATGAATGTTTGCATAAATTAAGTGGCATCATTTTGCATAAAACCAACGTGACTCAGGCGACCGTAATCATGGCAATAACAGATCGACGGCCCCTACGTAAGTTGTCGTAAGTTGAAAATGGCAAGCTTACAGGAGAGCACTTTAAAGTTTGAAATGTGTACGGTAGTCACATAGTTCAATGGATTGCTTTGAAAATTGGCATAATCAATAACAAAGATAGGTACTATCTTTATAGTGATATAATTATTTCTCTGATATATTTCATACTTTTGCCGGAATTGCACTTACGACAGTATATGACGGAGAAGAGAATCTAAAAATTGTGGTATGTATTACTTACTTCACTTTACGCCGGTGGTCATAAATGGTCATTGATCGTAAGTAATACATACTACAAGATACGTTGGAATTATGCGTGTAAGTTTTGTCGTATCTGTTATTTACAAAATTATTTTGCGGACACATTATAAAAACTTTTTCTTAGTTACTATACGTATTATGCCATTTAACAAACAATTTAATAGTATTTTTATGGAACCCTGATGGAATATTTTGAGAAAATTAAGCAGGTGAATAGTTTTTTTGTATGTTTTATTATGAAAAATAGATTAGGTAAAGTGTTTTTGTACAGTTTTTGGAAAATGTCGTGTTGAATGAAGACGAGACTATGTAGTTGAGTTTGATGTAGCTTCATTGTTTGCGAGTATTGAACTATAAAAATAATTAAAGATGTTGTAGCTCGTAACGACTGTGCACATGAAATTCATCGAACATTTCCTGAATAGTTGCTATTCCGTTTGGCAAGGGGAGTATTATTTGCAGATTGAAGCAAAGAGTTCTCTTATAATGTAGTTCTGGTACTGGTCAACATTTTCATGGATAAATTAAAGCCGAGGGCATTCAAGAGTTGTCCGAAAAGGCCGAGATGCTGGTTACAAAATGTGGATGACGTTTATGCTGTAATTCCTGATAGAGTTGTTGATGTGTTACTAACCGATCTTAATGAGATGCATCCCAGAATAAAGTTCACATTTAAGAGAAAGGTGGATGGGACACTATTGATGCTAGGTCAGAATGATCGTCTGTCACAAAAAGTCTATAGAAAAGCTACCTGCTAACTGGCTTATACCATTATCTCGCAAACCTGTCCTCGCGGTTCTGTGATTCACAATACATGCGAAATGAGTTTATTATCTTTTATTCACAACTATTACAAATGTTGCAACATCTCAGACGAGACGAGACGTTGGAGAGTTTGGAGAGGAACAGATATGGTTGGAGACAAAGTCAGCGCACAAGGAGCTCAGGGACGTTTCGACATCACCACACAGTAGAGAGGGCACCATCATTCTTGCCTCATATTACAGGAGTGACAAACGGAATCGGACACCTATTGCGCCGAAGGTGTAGCATTAAGACCATTTTGCGTCCTCATGCCAATACGAGTACTTCTTACGCTCTCCAAATGACGGAAATTCACTTGGCAGTTCGGGTGTTTATGAGATACCGTACAACTTCGGTAGGGCACGACGTAATGGGTCAACAAGACTCGGAGCACATTCAGAGTGACAAGGACTGTGGTGGACGCATACGATACAGGCACATTGCATTTCCTAAACGCTTTGATAAAGCGAGGATGCTGGTACGGTAAAGATGCTATCTGCAACGGAAGATATACAGAGCGATTAAGAGTAATTTTAATCGGAATGGGGGCTGGACTGAGTCAACGGCATAGAAGCCGGTAATAATGATGGTTTTGTGCACAGTCACTTCGTGTGCTTATCATCTGTTACGTAGTGTTCGGTGACATAAACCAGCAGTTGGACATGACATCAGTGCCGGCGCAAGACCACCCTCAACCCGTTTATTTCAACGGGCTCAGCGAGCCGCTTGGTGCTCATCTGTTTATTATCCACTTTTTATATTTACCGAATATACATGAGTTTAGCCGTTTTATTATAATTTTGTGCATTTAGTTAGTACACAAAACAGTCTATCATTCAGCATTAGGAACGTAGTTTTGAAATTATAATTATAGATATGGCAGATTAATGACTTCTCTCACAGTGCAAAGACATAATAAAAAATCAGTTAATAAAAATGCCTTCAGCTTCAACTACATCATAATTATGAGATCGATATCAAGCGTTTTTCAAAATAATTATATTCTTAAAGAACAGTCGTGTCGCTTTCATGATTAGATACTGCAGCTGTTGGCGGTTTCATTCGGTCAGCAGTCAAATCTTCGAACTACAGACGATGATTTCACTGATGAATGATGACTAAATACTCATAAATGAACCCACTAATTGCTACAGTGTTTAATAATGTAAGTGATATGATTGTTTTGTCGTCGTCACTATCACAAAAAATGCCGTTTTATTACAATGACTTATGCATTTATTTATCGTTTGGTTCAAAAAGAAGCGGCGAATCTATATAATGAGCAAAAATTATTGAAATACGCCGACATTATAATTGTAAATTGTAGTAACTCTGTTTTTGATCCGGCGCATACTGTCTAAATATCACTTATAATAGAAATTTAAAAACAATTTCCAACAAAAAATGTCTCAAGTACACATACAACACAAAAAAAAATCCAACGTAAATAGTACTATGTTAAACTTAAGACAAAACACCGATCTTCAACTCCGAAGTAAGTTGTGGTAAGTGATAACATACTACAGTATTCACCGGTATTATTAAAAGATTGTCAGCATGCATACTAATAAATTCACAACTGATTTCTGAGTGAACTCGTACAGATTGCTAACTTTGCTTAGTGGTTTTAAATCATTTTTATTTCTGAACCGTCTTTTATTTCATCTCAGACTACATTTTGTTTAACTCCAACGGACGTTTCGAAAATTAATTTTGGTCTCACAGTTACTTTGAGTTTGTTTCCGATGTAGTGTCTTACTTTTATCGAATAAAATGTATCGTTTATCCATTTTTGTTTCATCTAGTTGTTAGTTTTTGGTAAAAAATTATCGCTCTTGAAAAACCTCTGCCCCACCGCGTATAAGATCGTAACTGACACTTACGCTGCGCGAGCGCGGGTGGCCGCCCCGTATTAACTATCGTAAGTACACTTACTACAGTATACGACGGTGCTTTTTAAGTTACGATAGTTTTCGGGTGTCAAAAACCTATTTGTAATAGGTTTTTTAATTTTTTCTTCGTGGAACGGAAACATTGCTAAAAGATATAATGTTTTATGAAATAAAAAGAAAAACCCAAATTTCAAGTTACGACAACTTACGTAGGGGCCGTCGAGATAGACAAAAGTTGATTCACCCTCCTGCGAATGACAAAGTAGCACATTGTAACGAATAGAAACTTCGGCAACAATGATGACACCAAAAGTAGGCGGTTGAAACGCTCAGATATTCATCCTTTCACAGTTACAAAGAATTAAACATTTTTTGTTGTTAATTTAATAGAGTTTTTTTTGTTTATTTCATTTTACCACTCTGTCTGTGTGATTAATATATGTGCTTGTAGCAAATTGCAGATTTCTAGTACTAACGGCCACTGATGAGCTATGCTGCGGACGTACAGACGGACAGATGGACATGGTGAAACTATAAGAGTTCCTTGTATACTACGGAACCCTAAAAAAAGGTAAAAGTGTCATTCTTCCCTTTAGTACCGTTTCGTAGCCAAGGTTTCGTAACCGGCTTCGAAATGGGAACTAAATCCCAGTCGGTAACTGACTTTAAATCGGGGCATTACCATTACCGATTTGTAACCACGTACTACCAAATCCGGCTACGACATGGGAAAGTTATTCCCGTTTCATAGCTGGCTACCAGGCGGAAAACCATATTTCTCGTTTGGCAGCCGGCTACCAAATCTGGCACTAAAGGCATTCTTCATAGAAATCATAAGATGTCAGACTGAACCAAAAAGATCGTTTAGGATAACATGAGTAACATACCATGCTATGTCTAAAGGGTTTTGCTGTAGTGGCCGAGTGGTTTAGGCATCAGCCGCAAAAACCTAGGACGTGGGTTCAAATTCCACCTTCAAGCGTTGCGTTCGTTCCTAACTTCGGTACCTATTTCTTGTTTGGTATATGACATTTAATATTTAAAATTATATAGGTACATAGTAGTATTACTACTTTAACTATAACGAAAACAACTATAACGAGATATAATATTTTATTATTATTGTTTTACCATTTCTTAATCTAAGTCTTAAGTACCTAGTTCAATTTGTTGAGTTCATACTTTATTTACTGTTTATTTTGTTTTCTGTGTTTTTGTGCAATAAAGTGTTTTACTACTACTACTACTTATTTATATAAGTGCAATACAAAATTGATTCACCGTGATACAGGCGAAGCCTAGTGCAGAGACTAGTACAACTCTGTAATTGTGTTTTAGATAAATAAAAACATTTATTATTTAAAAAAAAAATTTGGTTGTCCCACAAAATATGGATTTTCGCAAAGTAATTGTTTGTACACAAAAACAATAGCAGAGTAACCTCGTGGAATTCTATAACAAGCACTTTTTCGGAGAAACTGGATACAAGCCGTAATGGATTAGTTGTGTACACTGCCTAATAGGATTATGTTACACGCGTGTACACTCCATGTAAAGCTGCATCATCTAATACATGTCGGACAATATACGGATTAATCCTAAGTCATGTATAGCCAAGGAAATTGATTCATGTGGCATTTCGTACATTGTTATAGAAGTAGGCATTTGTCAGCCTTCGTAGTTTAGTTATTAAACACTGTCTACTGGAGGTTCCGGGCTTAAATCCCGGCGAGAGCATTATTTGTGTATTTATTTATCACAAATATTTGTTCCTTGGTCGTAGCTGTCTATATAATATATATTTAAGTATCTTTATGTACATTATACATACACGGTGTTCGTGAACATTCCGAAAGATTTGAATGCTGGATTCCTGACCATATTTAAAGACTTGAATGTTATATAAAATTTTCTGGATTCGGCTTGGTTCACAGAGATAATAAACCTTCTTTCGAAATAAGTTTTTCGACGTAACCAATGTGTTCTAATATGACCACACCTTTTGCCTGACAATCAAAAAATTAGAATAAACTTGACGAAATAACCTGTTACTAAAAAAATCATTCAAATGACGGATTCTTGTCTAGGGTTTCATTGCCACTGGGTTCGTGCATGACGGTAATTCACAAAACACAATAGAATACTTTTAACAGATTTCTATTCTCTAATTACAATCGGAGTATAATCAATAAGGCTAATTAAGTTATTCTAACACTTTGTTGGAAACGTGGTGTGTTCGTCGCAGAACTAGCAAGATGTTGTGACGATTCAACGGTTCAATTCAGAATGACGGCCATGAAGCCGTTTCCCACCAATTCAATTCTTGTAAGGTTGGCCAACTGTCACTTTCATTATTCAGGTTAGCCAACCTAACCGCTACTAGTTCTGCGCCGACCGCACCCGAGCAAAACTGCTCGACGCTTCCAAGGACTGCCAATAGATGGCACCACCAAATATGAAATCAACATTATCAACAATTGAAATTATTTGAAATACACAGCAACAAATTTTATCTTAATACAATGTGACGTCAACGTTGTCACTCTGCGACACGGCCATCTTGACATCTCACACGTCCTCGTGTGAGTGTGACGGACCTGAAAAAGAAAAACGTACTTGCCACAGTAATTGCTCAGTCTCGGCCAACCTGACCATGTAATGTAATAAACAAAAAAAGAAGAAAGTTGGCCGTGTCACAAATTGACACATTACGAAATAGAATAAGATTGCATCGACCTAACTGACACAAGCATTTTTCAAACTTCTGTTTTGTAACTATTACGGTTAGGTACTACTTTTACGACAATATCACTCTTCACATTGCAGTCCTAGGGCAATAACCACAAAGCAAACTAGTTACTTTCTTGGACAGTCCTCAAAAGCGACCGAAATCCATGGACAGCTGAGGACGACCGACATTCCTGGACAGTCCTGGGATGTCCGATAGTCACCTTGCCTTAACCAGGTAACTCCGAGGACAGGCCCAGGACGACCGACTTTCCTGGACAATCCTTAAGGGTACCGAACTCCATGGACAACCCCTAAGGATGACCGACACTCCTGTACAATTCTCGAAGGCTCCGAAATCCATGGACAGCCCCAAGAATGACCGACAATACTTAACATTGCGCAAGGGTGACCGAATTCCATGGACACTCCCTCGGCGTAACTCAAATCACCACTCACAATAATTATTTTCTAATTAAATTATGTCTCAACATGTAATCTAACTTATGCAAATGATTGATTGATTACTATTAAAAGCCATTGTTATGAAGAACTTTTACTGGTTTTTATTTATGTTGCCAATACTACTGTCATCGTCGGTACAATTATCGCGCATGCTATCATTGCTGTCACTGTCGACGATTTCAGAGTCAATGTCTTGTAAATTACTGTCAGGCATCTTTCGGAGGCGGTCGTGTGCGTACTTATAAGTTCTGTTGGAATTAAGAGCTCGAAGAATATACCGGTCTCCATCTAATACTTCTGATACTTTGAAGGGGCCTTTAAACTTGGGGTCAAGTTTTGTTTGATTCCGCTCCTCATTTTTTAGCAAAACAAATTCACCCTTAGAAAACGGTCTTACTTTTGCCTTAGTGGAATCAAATCTTACCTTATCACTTGCAGAAGCCTTTTCCATACACTCCACTGCCTGTTTCCTAGCTTGATTGATGTCGACTTCGGATTCGTCCTCGTTAATAAACAGGATATCGAGAGGTCGCGCAACCTTACCAATCAGAAGTTCCAGCGGGCTAGCTTTTACGACTCTGTGCATGGTACAATTAAGAGCAAGCTGGACGTCTGGAAGAGCATCTTGCCAAGATCGATTGCTGGTTTCGACTGCTGTTAGCATATTTTTTAAGGTACTCATGATGCGTTCTACCTGTCCGTTGGCACGTGAACTCCCTGTTGCAATTAAATGAAGTTTTATGTTGACCGAGTTACAGTAGTCTTTGAAATCTCTGCTGGCGAAGCACCGACCCTGATCAGCTATCAGACGGGTGGGCGCACCAAACAGAGCTACGCTACCTTTGAGAGCCTTAATGCTGCTAGCTGTATCAATATTGTGCGTATGTTGTAACAATATACGTACTTGGTGAACGCATCAATTAGCACGAAGACGTATTCCTTTTTGTTGTTCTTTCCGCTCAGTTTCCCCGTTGCATCAATGTGCACCGTGTGCCACGGGATTGCTATCTTAGGTATAGGATGCATCGTTGCCTGTATCTTACCAGAATTCGATTTGGAGATTCTGCACGCAATGCAATTCTCGACAAATTTCCGTACGTACTTTGCCATGTTGTCAAACCAGTAGAGATCGTACACCTTCTCCAAAGTCTTCTCCCATCCTAAGTGTAGTAATCCCTCGTGAACATTGTTGATGACAGACCAACGAAATGATCGAGGAACTATTGGCAAACAACGGGTCTTACCGTGACGTTGAATTTTTCGATGAATTATACCCGATCGAATTTCGTAAGTCTTTGCTACGTCAACATGCAGCTTCCCTTCCCTTAATTCGACCATGAGTTTTGAAAGCTGCTCATCTTTTTGCTGTTCCGCCATCAACCAATTATCACTTAACTCAGTCAGGTTTACCTGTTTGGACTGTACCTTTGCGATCATGGTATTGTCAATCGGCAACGGGTTCCTCGAAAAGAAATCGGCATGAGACATTCTTTTGCCATTTCGGTGAACTATATCAAAATCAAACCCTTGTAGGAAAGCCCACCATCTGTGGACACGCGGTGTTAGATCTAACTTCGTCCGTGTTGATTGGAGAGAGCTACAATCGGTTACCACGGTGAACTTGCGTCCGTGCAGATAATGCCGGAAGTGTTTGACGGCGTTAACAACCGCGAGAGTCTCTAACTCGTAAGAATGGTATTTAGACTCCGCGGCTGTCGTGCGTTTGCTATAGTAAGCGATTGCGTGTGACTTACCATTTTTTTGTTGCATCAGCACACCGCCGTATCCAATCGAACTCGCGTCCGTGTGCAGTTCTGTTGTTAATTCTGGATCAAAAATTGTAAGCACCGGTTCGTTGGTGAGGATTGAAATGATCTGCTGTCTGACAGCCTCGTGGTCAGGTTTCCAGTCTACCTTACCATTTCCAGAGGTCAGAGAATATAATGGGGCCATGATTTGTGAAAACTTCGACACGAATTGCCGAAAGTATGTGGCCAGTCCGATGAATTGTCGCAACTGCGTCACTGTGTTTGGTGGCGGTAGACCGGTTAAAGCTTCAATCTTACGACTATTTGGGCGGATTTGGCCTTCACTTACCTCATATCCCAGGTATTCTACTTTTCGTTTCAGAAAAGCGCATTTTTTGTGGTTCAGCGAAAAACCTTTTTCGGCCAGAACTTTAAGTACCACTTGCAACCGCTCCAGAGCCTCAGTGTCATTTTTTGCTACTATAAGAACATCATCCATATACACCACAACGTAGGTATTCACAAGATCGCCGAGAGCATTAATAAGAGCACGTTGAAAAACTGATGGTGCATTGCGTAACCCGAAAGGCATCGTAAGATATTCGTAATGACCCTCGGGGGTCACAAATGCTGTTCGTTCGATTGACTCTGGCTCTATTGGGATCTGGTGAAAACCTGACGCTAAATCGAGAATCGAAAAGACGTAACCACCATGTAATCTAGCAATTTGGTCAGAGATAAGCGGCAAGGGGAACCGTTCAGGCACAGTATTGTCATTTAATTCGCGATAATCTACGCACATTCTATCAGACCCATCTTTTTTTTTTACTAAAAGTATGGGACTCGCAAATGGCGATGCACTAGGGCGAATTACACCTGCATGTAGTAAGCTATTAACCTTATTTCTTACAACTTGTCGCTCGTCGGGGCTTAATCGGTAAGGACGGCGATTAACTGTCTTATGGGGGTCTTTAAGACGTATCTTCATCGGCTCAGTATCCGCAGAAGATGTAGGTATGCCAGTCGTAAAAGAACTTTCGAAAGATTTCAAAACCTCTATTAATTTTGGTTTTGAAGCAGGGGCACAATCGGTATCAATCAGGTCAAAGTCAATCTTAGTATCTGCGACAAGGTCACATGATTCGACAATACGGACTTTTTCAAATTTGATTTTATCCGCTGTCATGTGAACAGCTATACCAATTGCTAAAATTTCGCGTCCAATCATGATTCCATGTCGCAAGTAATTGTCAGGAAGTACATGTAAAAGAATCTCGAATGTTACATCGTCAATTTTTACAGTAGTCAAAATTTGTACTGTCGAGACTACACAAGCCTGGCCTATACCAAACATAGTCACAGTATCGTTTATTCGCGTGCCACTAAATTTACGTGATACAGATTCCTTAACTAGTGAACATTCCGCTCCCGAATCATAATAAAACGGCAAATGCTCACCAGAATGACGCAGTAGTCCTATAGGGCCGCCCACGACGCACACGTCGACACGCTTCTGCTTCGAGCTGCTGGCTTCGCTGCTGCTTCCCTCCCGGCCGCTCCTACTTGGGCAGTTGTGTGAGTAGTGTCCTTGCTTCCGGCAGGTGAAACAAGTGACGGGTCTTTCAGTAGCTTGGTCCCTGGTGGTAGCGTTGGTCTTCATCCGGGCCTCTTGCTGGTTCGCTTCTCTTTTTGCAAAGCATTGCGGAGCCCTGTGGCCAAGTTTGCCGCAATAAAAACACTTAATGTTCGCTTGTGAACTTGTTATGCGTGTCTTTTTCGTCTCTGGTTCATCTAATGAGCTATTCTCCGAGGCTTTTCTCTTTAAAAATGACACCGCTTTGAGCTCTTGTTGCAACTGACTTCGGGTTTTAATATCGGTTGTGAAGGATAACCGTTGAACACGTGGTTCGTGACGAGAAATATGAGCCAGCACCGTAGCTATAGCTATTTGCTCAGTAGTCAAGCCATTCCATCTTGACATAATGGACGACATCAAGTTCGAAGCATAAGCAGCTAAGCATTCTTTATCGTCTGGCTTTTTGGTATAAAGGTCTATAAGATAGGCGGCACTGGTTTCAGACGTATCGTACCTTGCTATGAAGAGCTCTTTGAAGTCGGTCCAGGTCATACCGGGATAGGCTGCTCTAGAAAACCAGGTTGAAGCACGATTCTTGAGAGCGCGGCTCAAAGCAATCATCAGACTTGTGCCATGATTTTGTGGGTCGTCGATGCACATGTCCGCGGTTGATATCCAGGCCCGTGCATCGATGTCTTGTTTATCTGGATCAAACTCTGGTAGGCGTAGATCTTTAGGTGTGGATGACTGCGGCTTGTTTAGAGTTTGCAACAAAGCCATAAAATTTTTGTTTTGTTGTTCCATAATCAACCGCCATTTTTGATCATTCCTACGCCTTGCTGGTAGCCGTGGGGATTGGCGTCCGGATCCCACTTCTGATGACGGATTCTTGTCTAGGGTTTCATTGCCACTGGGTTCGTGCATGACGGTAATTCACAAAACACAATAGAATACTTTTAACAGATTTCTATTCTCTAATTACAATCGGAGTATAATCAATAAGGCTAATTAAGTTATTCTAACACTTTGTTGGAAACGTGGTGTGTTCGTCGCAGAACTAGCAAGATGTTGTGACGATTCAACGGTTCAATTCAGAATGACGGCCATGAAGCCGTTTCCCACCAATTCAATTCTTGTAAGGTTGGCCAACTGTCACTTTCATTATTCAGGTTAGCCAACCTAACCGCTACTAGTTCTGCGCCGACCGCACCCGAGCAAAACTGCTCGACGCTTCCAAGGACTGCCAATAGATGGCACCACCAAATATGAAATCAACATTATCAACAATTGAAATTATTTGAAATACACAGCAACAAATTTTATCTTAATACAATGTGACGTCAACGTTGTCACTCTGCGACACAAATAAATGATTTTAACAAATTGTTGTTACTTATGATAAAAAGTACTGGAATGTTAAAAAGTAGGTATTCAAAAAGTCAAAAAATAAGAGAGGAATTTTTTTTTTGGTGGGTTTTAAATTGGACAGGTAGGTCACATAATATTTTTCGTTTATTTTGATGTTTAGAAATCATAGTTAAAATCTCTCGCAACGCTCGCGATCACCGTGTATATATCGTAGCTTGGTACCCACATCACAAGCCTTAATTGACTTACCGTGGGATTAAGTCGATTTGTGTAAGATGTCCCAAAATCATATTAAATAAATTTTCGTTTACCGCGAATGGGGTGAGTGTGGGTGGGGATGAATTCAAACTTCAATGTGGATAAGAGAAATTTTATATTAATTTTTAAACACATAAGCTAAAAAAGAATTATAATATGTTCTTTAAGATTCGTTAAGATAACAATAACAGTTACGTGGAGTTTAGTGTAGTAAGTAAATATTTCATCATCATCATCATCATATCAGCCGAAAGACGTCCACTGCTGAACATAGGCCTCTCCCAAAGATTGCCACAATGACCGGTCCTGCGCCACCCGCATCCAGCGGACTCCTGCGACCTTCACCAGGTCATCAGTCCACCTTGTGGGGGGCCTACCCACGCTACGCCTTCCGGTACGTGGCCGCCACTCAAGAACCTTCCCGCCCCAACGGCCATCGGTTCTACGCGCAATGTGCCCCGCCCACTGCCACTTCAGTTTAGCGATTCGGAGAGCTATTTCGGTTACTTTGGTTCTGCTGCGGATGGTCTCATTTTTAATCCGATCACGCAGAGAGACTCCTAGCATAGCCCTCTCCATTGCCCTTTGGGTGACTTTGAGCCTTCTTATGAGGCCCATTGTAAGCGGCCACGTTTCAGTACCGTATGTCATCACTGGCAACACACACTGATCAAAGACTTTCGTCTTCAAACACTGCGGAATATTGGACGAAAATATGTGTCGTAGCTTCCCGAACGCTGAAGTAAATATTTATTAGATTTAAATTAATTATGCGTAAGTTCAATGCGGATAATATCGTCTATCGAGAAAAGTTCGTCTACCAACAGATTTTCACCCCTAACTCAACAATATAAGACGCATATGACGGACTTTCTTTACAAATAAGATATGCCGGAATTACCCACACTGACCTTAACAGTACCTATTTGGATAAAATCTTTAACTGTTTAGTGAATTAATAAGGACGTTGTACACTGGGTGCGTTCTACAGTCAGGTGAAATCGAACGAAAAGATAAATGAAAGGACCTGCATGCGACGAAACATGTCAAGCAATTATCGACTAAAATAACGTGAGTAACCCGTTCGATCAATATTTAAATATGACTAATATGTACTTAGGTACTCATATTTGTAGTAAATATAAATACGTAGAATAAACATTTTCCATATTGTACGAAAAGTTATGATCGGACTTAACCTACAGAATCGGGATGAAAATAAGGAAATCCTTTGTAGGATTATGGTCATTAACAGAGCCTTTAGATTGAACTGAAAAATGTACGCGATATTTTCTTTTGAGCCGATGTCAGAAATATTCTCAGAACATAATCGGCACACATTTGAAAGAAATGAGCTGAGATTTCTATTAATTACTATAGTTTCAAATGACGATTAGTATCATGGCTGGATAAAACCTAGTGAATTAAGGTTATGGGACGATCGTACAGAAATGGGCCTAGCCCCACGGAAAAGCTTTTAACCGTGCCTAATTTGAGTTGGGACCACGCAAAATAGGCACGTATGATGTCGAGTTGCGGAAAAAAATGGCCAGAAAAACAACAACAACAACAACAAGCTTTTAACCGTAATTCTTAGCTGTTAGACTAAAAATCTAATCATAGACATGTCGAATCGGGGTGTGCTATCCGGTTTTCAGGTATAGCAAATATTTTTAACCCTAGAACAACAACAACCCAAAACAATGTTACAATTATTGATTTAATACAGACCATATTAAGTGGCGGTGGGGTCGGCGTGTTCTCGAGTGGCGACCACGCACTGGACGGCGCAGCGTGGGAAGGCCCCCCACAAGATGGAGCGACGACCTGGTAAAGGTTGCGGGTGTCCAATGGAAGCAGCCAGCTCACGACCGATCTTTGTGGAACTCTCTGGGGGAGGCCTATGTCCAGCAGTGGACGTTAATTGGCTGATGATGATGATGATATTAAGTGGCAATGGCGTGCTGTGGAAAAAGCCTATGTCCAGCAGTGGAATGATTCAGGCTGATGATGATGTTCATATAAAGTGAGTTAGCATTTCAGCGGACCTTTCACAGCCTTGTTGTGTATTCATAGCCCAAGACTAAAACAGATTTTTAACCCAACTCACCACCAAGATAATTTGTCTTCCCTTTTTAAATTAAGGGTTGAGACAGTATAGAACATAGCAGTGTCCCTTGTCGTACCCGGACATACGTCTATCCATACAAAACTGGCTCCTTATGTAGCCGACGGATACCAGTGTCCTCGTCATGGGCTGTAGCCGTACCATCAGCTACCGCCACGTTATTACCGCGGATTTACTTTATATCCGGCTTACTCGCACCAATCCACGATTACGAGAGGGATAGATAGAAAATAAGTCTGCTAAGCGTCATCATAGTAGACATGCGACACTTTGATGTCGCAGCTGCCTATCATCCATCTTCTATCAAAGAATGGTCAACTACACCTCAATACCTTAGTTGACTCTTACGACACCCGCGGAAAGAGTTGGGGTGATGACAAATGTATTCTTACTGCTGTAACCAAACGATCAATTGTTTCTAGCAAAAGCTTAAATTCAATATGTCAGCCTCCGTAGTTGGTGGTAACCCAGCCCACGAAGCTAGAGGTTCTGGGTTCAAATCCCGGCGAGGGCATTATTTGTGTATTTATTTATCATAAATATGTGCAAGGAATTGTTGTCCATATATTTAAGTAACTATATACCTTACTTACCGTGGAAATAAGTCAATTTGTATAAGAAGTCCCAAGATATTTTTTATTTATTGATAATTTGATAATAAGTTCAAATATGGGAACCAAATGAAATTACGCACTTGTTAACGTTTTATCACGCAGTCGGCTTATGGTAAGGACGCCGAGGTAAGGAATGGCCGTCATCAATCTACGACCCCATTTTGTTTTATCCGAGACATCGATTACGAAACCGGAGGAATCTTGATGAATCGATTGACAAGACATGGGTTCGTTAAAGATATAGTGAGACTAGCAATATGAAGGTATAGGTACTGTCTCTTGGTGTTGTATAAGATTACTAAAAACATGAAATAAAAGTATGAAAACGGATAAACTCGCGTATATTACCTAATTTCAACTTCATTTCGACGTTTCGAACACTTTAGGCCTTGGTCGTTTTCACCCGCCGGCCGCAGCCGACGACGTCCAGTCGGCCGCAGCGTGTGAATGGTGTATTCGGGAATGTTCGGGAGCGGTCGTTTTCGCCCGCCGCGTGCGGCGTCCCCGCGCCGCCCGCTACTGCCGCCCGCTGGCCGCCGCGTCTCTAGTCATTTTGGAGCATTGCGGCGTGTGGACGCTCGGACAATATGGATAAATTTACAAAGGAAAGTGACGAGTTTTTGATTGAATTAGTTCAAGTGCACAGTATATTGCACGATTCGCAGGATAAAATCTTCAAAAAACAATAATTTGAAGCAAAAAGTATGGGAGAGTATATATGGTGGATTCGTCAAATCTTGTTCAATAAACCTTAGTACTGTCGAAAATTCCGGCCGTGATAGTCGAAAATATTCCACAAATTTTAGTTCATTATCATTTAAATGCCTACTGATCAAAATATTGTAGGCACCCTCCGTTTTTCTACATTTAAATATGTTGTTCTTCTTTTTCTTCTGCTTTCTTAATACTATTAGATAGTCCTCCTCCTCTTCTTCCTTAAGCAGTAGATATGCTATAGTTTTTTCCATCACACACGTCCGTTCACAAACAAAACCCTCTGAAACTGCCGCGACTGGCCGCCGCGGCTACGATCTCAAAACGACCATAATACCCAGTTCACACGCTGGCCGCGGCGGCCGGCGTCTGTCGTCGGCCGCACGCGGCGGGCGGCGGCTGGTCAAAACGACCGAGGCCTTACAGGGTTCGTGGTCTGCGGATGCGGATGGTCGTGGTCATCCGCCGACCACTTTTATGTCATGTGTAAATTGTGTAATCCTCGCGGTAACCGAAGAAAATATTATTTCTAAAAACATAAAAAAAATAAAGGTATCGCAGTGCATTTGACGCCGGAATTTGCACCTTAAAGTCAAGAATCAAACTATCTCTCAAACTATCAGCGCGATTGAATGATTCATTTTTTGCTGACAATTTTTCAATTTTCGCTTTAACTTGAAAGAATGATTTTGTTATTAAAATAGGTATAGAGGCGTTTAAGAAATGCGTAATAAAGATTTAATAATTAACGAATTTGGCATGATGCGTATTTGGAACGCGAGACAAGTTCTTTAGCGTTCTTTAGCCTTTTGCGTTTTAGTCATATGCGTCGGGAGGTCATGGATCATGTTGTAAAGAAAACTTGTCACAAATTGATTTGTATTTAGTCTGGCACGAGACATGGGGAAATAAGACCAAAAGTTTTGTGTGAGTTATGTGCTGTGCCTTATTTTGCACAGTGACAGAATGGCTCGCATTAAACCGTACCAAATAGGAGTCGCACCGTGTCGTTCATATCATTGCTTCGTTTTCTATATTTTGTATTGTTTTTAATATTCGTAACTAATCAAGGCAATAGTATTTACACTTGACATTTTATCAGTTAATCAGTTTATTTAGATTTAATTTGGTAATATAAAATGCCCGACAACACGTTTCTTTGGAAGCTCCCTTAAACATTTATTATTATTATGATTTTAATTTTTGTTATTTTATTTGGTATTTAATTCTGATTTAAATATTGGTTACTTCATCTGTGAGAATGTCAATTGTCTAACTATCACAATACTTACAGTCAAGGGCATTAATATATATACACTTCTCCATACTGATCTCTTACAAATGTGTCTATACAGTGTGTGGCCTACAACCGGGGTGAAAATTTAAACGGTGCATTAATAAGCTGATCAACAATCATTTCCACATAATGTAATTAAAAAAAAAAAAATTTTTTTTGTAATTTTTTGTTCATGTATTTTTCATTATTATGGGTTCATTTACTTGAATTAAAAGTTATCAATAACTTATCATTTTTGAATCATTGAAAAATGTACAATTTTTTTTTTAAAACCGTATCAAATTAGTGTAAAAATGCAAACAAAATTATTGTTATGACTTCCTACCTGGTATACTATCAAGATGTCTTGCGACTGACAAGCTACGACATCGTGATGCCAAGATCCAGTACTAAAGGTCCATAGCTTTGAATGACAATATCTCCGAACTTAACCACTTTGAAACACCGGGACCTTTACAGGATTATTGCTGATAGTCTAAGGAGTCACTCATTTCAGTTTTCTCCCGTGTTAAAGACCACACACTGTATATCAATGCACTCGACTGTGCATAAGATTAGAATGGTGACAGACCGACTGACGGATAGTCTTATCGACGGACGGATAGTAATTACCGTCCCGTTTTTCCCTTGAGTACGGAACCCTAAAAGCCTATGATTCTTCATGTTCCACGCAGACCCATGTAAAATTAATTACATTATACTTTGAAACACTCCATTCCCCAATTAACAAACTTCCCACATGCAAATTATAACTACACATCCACATTGCTACAAAACTAATTTCAGTTTTACAACCATCATACTATGATCGAAATCAAACAGCGATCTTTTCCATTTGAGCCTTTACATTATTAAGGGGTAGCTACATTCCAACTCCACGCGCTCCTGATTAATGATTAAATGATTAAATCACACCACGCATCATTTGCGGCAATCAATCATTGTTGATATCGGCATCGGCTTACGCGACATTCATTAGGATTAGGTAAATTTCATAACGGTGTTGGAGCCTAAATAAATAAAGCATCGAGGGATTTTTCGTAATTCTATTTATCCCTAAAGCCCTAAAATAACTGTTCAATAAAATGAGACTTTAAAATTTTTGAATTATACTCGTAAAAAGTATACTTCTGCTTTTTATACACTTTTGCCCTTTTAAGTTATATCTTAAGCATTTATAACTTAAAAGGTAGTAGAAAAAGGTGCAGCATAGATATATCATCATAATCATCATCATCCTAGCCGAAAGACGTCCACTGCTGAACATAGGCCTCCAAAGATTTCCACAATGACCGGTCCTGCTCCACCCACATCCAGCGGACTCCTGCGACATTCACCTGGTCATCAGTTTCATCTTGTGCGAGGTCTACTCACGCTGCGCCTTCCAGTACGAGGCCACCACTCGAGAACCTTTCCTCCCTAACAGCCATCGGTTCTACGTGCAATGAGCCCCGCCCACTGCCACTTCAATTAACCGATTCGAAGAGCTTTGTGGAATGATTTGTCGTCTGCGGGGTTTCCGGACCGTTACGATCTTCAAATCTTCAAGAAAAGAGCGTATTCCCATCTTAAAGGTCGGCAACGCACTTGTAATACCACGTGTGTTGCGGGTGTCCATGGGCGACGGTGATTGATTACCATCAGGCGATACGTCTGCTCGCTTGTCAAAAAAAGCAATATCGGCTTATATCGGCAATATCGGATAAGTTTGCTTCTGCTGCTCATTTCTAAAACGATCTCGCAGAGAGACTCCCAGGGCTATACCACATTGCCCTTTGGGTAACTTTGCCTTCTTATGAGGCCCATTGTAAGCGACCACGTTTCAGTACCGTATGTCATTACTGGCAACACACACTTATCAAAGACATTCGTCTTCAAACACTGCGGAATATAGGACGAAAAGATGTGTCGTAGCTTCCGGAACGCTGCCCAACTGACCAACTATTTTTTACGCTGCCCTCAAACATACTCGTAAATAATGAGTATTCAGTACATGAAAAAAAAAAAAAAAAAAACTATGTAGGCGTCCTTTATTTTAGCCTGCATGCTTAACCTTTTGAATATAACTCTCGAGTCTCAAAGCACTTTAATTTTCTATTGGAAATTTATCAATTGGCGTCTTAAAACTATCGAGCGTTGTGTTTCAATAAAAAACGGTAGATTAATAATTATGTGTTAGAAATAAATATCTTAGAACGAGCAAAATTCAAATTTGAATACAAACAAAACTTTATGAAATTTAATAAGCACATTGTTTTCTCAGCACCCACCATATTCGCTTTCAGAGATTTATTAAAGAAAACATCCGGTACTTATCCACTAAAAATGTTATTACGACTGAAATATAAGCTAAAAACTGAATCTTGAAGTAAACAAAAGTATTCATGTATTAATAGTACCTACCTACACAAAATCGCGTCAGACAATACATGGTGTTTCACGAGTCAATACTAACCTCGCACCCACCGTATAATATTATACATGTGGGTCGTAAAGCAGTAGTTAGTTAGTTAGTTAGTTATCCTGGGCTTTTTCCGCAACTCGACAACCATCGTGCCTTTTTTGCGTGATATCGAGGTAGCCCTATTCCAACCATCCAAGCTCCTCCACGAAACTCAGTGTATGTTTCAGGTTGCTAAATGCCTCCTTTAGTGTATGTGGAGTCCCCAAGTACCTACTCCTGTATACCTCTACCTGTTTACAATTTAGAAGAATGTGTTTTGCTGTTTCCTCCTCTTCCATGCAGGCCCTGCACATAGGACTATCTGTTTTGCCCATATTGTGCAGATGTTTGTTTAATGTGTTGTGTCCCGTGATCAATCCTACTATTTTCCTCAGTTTGTGTCTGGGCGTTCGTAGTAGGGTTTTAGTGAGTATACAGTTCAATTCGGGTAGTACTTCTTTGGTCTGTCTGCAGGAAACCAGATCGTTCCAGCATTTATTGTGGAGATGTCGGTGATATAGACCGAGTTGGTTTCGTATGTATGATAAAGGTAGTGGTATGATGGGTTCCGGTCCGTACGACGGTGTCTCTGATCCTTTTCTCGCCAGTTCATCCGCCGCATCGTTTCCTCTTGAGCCACTGTGTCCTTTTATCCATTGTATAGTCACTTTGTTCCCTTCTTTGCTTTCCTCCATGAGGCAGCTGTGACATTCTAATATAAGTTCTGAGGTGAATTTGTTACTTTGTAGCGCTTGCAGCACTGATTTACTGTCTGACAGTATTAGTATATTTTCATTTTTGGTTTTTCGTCTCCTCAGTGCCTTGCAGGCTTCTATTATTCCTACACATTCCGTCTGGAATACTGTGCTATGTTCTCCTAGAGGTCTCGAAATGTGCATGTTAAGGTCTTCTGAGAAGACTCCACATCCGGTACCTTCATTTGTTTTTGAGCCATCTGTAAATATTCTTAGGTGTGTTTGATTCAGTCCTTCCTTCTGATCCTCTGTTAACGATATGGCATAATCTTTCCAGAAGATCATCGTCTTTGGTACTTTGTCAATAGGTGCCTCAAGTATTGGCATACTAGAGATCATCTTGTCATAGATCTTTTTGTGTGCCGAGCTGAGGTTTGACCATAAGTTCAGGTTTTTAAGCCGAAGCGCTGTGGCGGCTGCTTCTTTCTGTATGTGCATATGTAACGGTAGCAGTCCTAGCATTATTTCCAGTCGGAGTGGTTCTCATGCAGCCTGTGGTTGCCACACATGCTAGTCTTTGTATCTTGCTTAGTTTATTTATTGTGGTGGTTTGCTGTGTGCGAGGCCACCACACAACCGAGCCATAGCTGATCATCGGCAATATGACCATTTTGTATAGCCACAGTATTATGTGAGGTGTTAGGCCCCCATCTCTTGCCCACCATCCTTCGGCATTGCCAAAAGGTTACTGTAGCTCTGTTCAGTTTATTGTCCAAATGTTTGCCCCAGTTGAGTTTGTCATCCAGGGTTACTCCTAGGTATTTAACTTCCTTTAAAAGCGTTAGTTTCGTTCCGAAGAGAGTTGGCATTTCGTAGCTACCCAACTTTCTTCTATGTGTGAAGAGCATTGCATCTGTCTTTTTTGGGTTTACCGATAGGTCATTCTCCCTGCACCATTTCTCCACTATCCTTAGTGCAGATTGTGTCAGGTCACATAATGTGCTTATTATCAAGCCGCTGACTAATATCACTAGGTCATCAGCGCAGCGTATGCTATAGTCATAAAATGTCTGTTATTTAGTTCCTTTACTAGATCGTTCACTACCAGGTTCCAGAGTAGTGGTGATAGTACTCCTCCCTGGGGGCATCCTCTCATAACGAGTGCCTGGTGTTCTTTGTTGTCAGACAGTATTACTACTCTCTGTTTGAGCATATTCATGATCCATTCTGTTATAAGGTGGTTTGTTCCGTGTCTTTGTAGCGCTAACTGAATGCTGCTAAAGTTGGTTTTGTCAAAGGCTCCTTCTATATCGATAAAGGTGCCGAGGCAAGAGTTTTTCCTCTCCAGTGCGTTTTCTATATTGCTCACTACAGCATGAAGGGCTGAGTCTGTTGATTTGCCTTGACTATAGGCGTGTTGGTTTGGATGTATTGTTATGTTCTTAAGAGCCGTATCCTTCAGTTCTCTGTCGCACAATCTTTCTAGAGTTTTTAATAAGAAGGATGGGAGGCTTATTGGCCTGAATGACTTGGGGTCTGAATAGTCAGTCTTGCCGGGTTTTGGTAGGAAGATAACTTTTACTTCCCTCCATTTGTGTGGTATGTATCTCAATGCTATGCAACTGCAGAGTATATTTGATACCTGTTCCATTAGTTTTAGGCCTCCCCATTTTAGTAGTGCTGGGAAGATTCCGTCTGTGCCTGGCGACTTATAGCTTTCAAAACTATTCACAACCCATATTGTTTTGTTAATTTCTGTTATGCGTTCCGCTGTCTCCCACTCAGTCTCAGTTGGGTAGTATTCCGTTGTTTGTTCGTCTTGGTCTTGTTTGTTTACTACTCTACATCCCGGGAAGTGTGTTTCCACCATTAGCCGTTCCGTTTCAGCTGGAGTGGTGGTAGTGGTGTTGTCCAGTCTCCGCACGGTGCCTAGTAGCTGTTTCGGTTGATCTGCGAGGATCTTCCTTGTTCTGTTTGCATGCGTTGTCGTGGATATGTCGTCACAGAATTTCCGCCATGAGAGGGATTTTCTGTATCTTAGTCTTTTTTTTAAGTCTGATTTGGCCGTCTTGTAAGCGTCCCAATCATCGTCAGATCTTGTGTTCATTGCTCTGTTCAAGAGTCGTCTCATTTTTGTTCTCAATCGTTCCAACACGGTCCCCACCAGCCGTTGTTGTTTTTCCTAGCCGGTGGTGTCGATAGTGGACATGTGTTTTCAAAGCTGTCAGTTATGTTTGTAGTAAGTGAGTTTACCTGTTTCTCCAACTCCCTTGTATTGTTAGGTCTGTAAGTTTGTGTATTTTTTAGTTTACCTTCGACAAGTTCCCTATACGCCGGTATATCCGTGCGTCTTGGGTTTCTTAAAGCAGTAGTCTACAGGGCACAGGGACAGGTAGCTACTAGGGACGGTCATGCTGAAAAACTGTCTCTATAGAAACAATCAAGAAATTGCAAAAAATCTACTAATAAAATTGTAAACGGGAAATACTATAATTAGACTCGAACAAGATATATTTTATTTAAATCACTCACAAATTTAAACTAAATAAAGCTACAAATAATTAAGAGAAATAAATCTATCCAGATTCGAAGAAGAGACCACTGAAAGTTGTGCTGCAGTGTTATTCACTAAAGAAACCGCCTTGCTGCGGCAGCGTCGAGCCTAAAAATGGTATTCACTAATGCACTTTAAACGACACTAGCGCTCGGCGACGAATGCGGCGTGAGCTGGAACTACACTGCGTCGAGAGTTACCGCCTACAGTTCGACGACGAGCTGTTCTACGTTCGTGAATAATATTTTTCGCAGCGCTGCGCTCGACGTCGAAGTGGAGGCTGTCTCGTCGTCGAGTTCGTTGATGAACGCAGCGTCGAATGTGTGAATAAGAGAATAGCATAGCGCCCCTTTTATGGGTTTGGTATCCCCGCCGCGTCGTCTTGCCACCTCCGCAACCGTGGCTACCTGGCCCGGTAACGTAGCGGCCCGGTCGCCGGGCACCGTAGTAGTCGTCATGCCAGGCTCCTTCATCGGTCTTGCCCCGGTCGATGATGTTTACGATGCTTGGCGCCACGGTTGCCAACATAATTAGTTGATTGAGCCTTAATTGAGAATTAGGTTTCAATTGACTTATAATTAATTATCAGATTTTTTTCGCCTCTATTGCTGCTGCCCTTAAGCACGTCCAGTGGAAATGTGACGGGGCTAGTGTGTCTACACATATGGCATCCCATACCAGCACCCGCCCCATACTCCACGGGATCAGAGCCATCTCATCCGGTGTCTTGCCGTCGGTCCTTGATATATCGGTAGGCTCTAATAGAGCCGAGACATTGAGCGACTCAAGAACCCTGCGGGTGAAAGTGAGTTGAGCAATTAGTAAATTTGCATTACTTACTTTTTGAAATAAAAGTAGGTTTGATCCCCATCTCGGACGTTGGTGATCTTGGTCTTTTTCTTTTGTATATGACATCTAATATATTTCAAATCGTAAATTATATTCATAACCGTATATTTTGCATGATAAAATTACCTTACAGCCATTTTACTAAGCTAAACTCTAACAGAACTGACCGTAATGCATGCAATCTTCCCCATTTCACTCCAAGTGGACACAATCTGCAGAGTGGAAGTATTAGACGAATTACTTCCGGGCCGGCTGCCTTCGGATTTGCATAAACCTAACAGCCGTATTAATACATTAATAACGTGTTTGAATGAATGAATTTTATTTGTATGAACAACTATAGGGAATGGAATTTGATTTTTTTGTTTTTTTTTGCTTGAAAAATAATTTAGGGGTATGTTAATACATACCTGTAAATTATTTATCACGTGACGTTACATAATTGTACAATGTCGTAGCAAATGTGCTTACCATAGAAAAAGTCAACTGCGAGAGACAGTGGTTGTCACGGGATTTGAACCCGCTTCCTCTGGATTGCCGGTCCAACGTGCTTCCAATTACACCAGACTGCTGGAGGTAGGCCTCTCCTATTAACTATGCGTATAGACGCATTAGGAGGTAAATGCCCATAATTGCCACGCTGGGCAAACGGATTGGCGATCGCAGCTAGTAATGTGTCCACTATGATGACGCTGCTGCCCATCATCAATATTTTATCAAATAATGGTCAGTGACAATCCCTTAGTCGACTCTTACGACACCCGCAGGAGTTGAGGTGATGACAAATATATTATTACTGCCGTCACCACACGGCACAAACTGAGCCGTGTGGCGACGGTAAACTGAGAGTAGATTACCGATATTCTGTTCATATTGAGGTTCAGTAAAGTTGACCATGTTTCCAGTTTCCGCTCCCACTTAAATTCCTCACTTCAACATCACCGTAACTATTATTCGTACTTTCCCTTCTTTATTCCATACTTTTTAATCCTGCAACTGTCCGTTATGTAAAGGAACGGTTTTTTTACCTGGGTCAAAATTCTATTCGTTGTCTTGTTTCATACCACTCTGTCACACTTTTAGTTACTGTTTCGACTCAGTCTGTAAAAAAAATCCGGTGCACTTGTATTTCTTTTTCACGCCAGGTTTTAATCCATTTTACCAGAAATTTAAAAGAAAACATCATCTCATACAAAAATGACCGCTGCGTCACATTTTTTAGGTACACAAAATAAGACAACGAAAAGAATTTTGACCCACCTACTTTCACTTAGATCGTCTACATTCACTTAGATCATCTCAAAACTTGCTCCTAGCTATAACTTCATCTTCTTACAAATTTTACAACTATTCATTTTATTTAAATGTAAAACGAGCACAATTGGTACGAAGCGACTATAACCAGGTAATACTTGTCTTACTTACAATACCATTAATTTTGTCCAGGAGTGAACGCCTTTCAGTTTCACGATGATGATGAAATTTAGAACTAAGAATAATACAATTAAAACGAGAACAAAAGAATCACCTTAATCTAACCCTAACATAAGGAGTTACTATCCAGTCCTAAACGGAGAAAAAGAAATTGTATTTAAAACGTCTTCCATTTCGCATGAAACGTAATTTACGCTTAATCCATTTAACAAATTTTATTTAATCCCAATCCCATGATAAGTGTTCGCTCTGTCCTTTTAATTTAATTTTGCCCTCTGCAAAACCCTTGTACGAATTAAGCCTGCCCTTTCCATTTCAATACGGTTTGATACCTGATGACATTGGATAGTAAAATGTTGTCACAGATCACCTCAAGATGGAGCACACAGAGAAAATGTAAATAACAACAAACTGGTCATCCGATTGAGGGCCTAGTCATCTCTCCTCTCGCCCAAAATCGCCACGCTGGGCAAGCGGGTTGGTGATCGCAGTAGTGTGTCCACTATGATTATGGTGCTGCCTATCATCAATGCTCGAACTATCAATGGTCAGTGACACTTTAATCGACTCTTACGACACCTATCATATTTTTCTCAATCCGTCAATCTTCTAGGTATATTGTGCGACTAAAGGTCTCACCAAACCTATCGACGTTTTCACATTTTTAATCGCGCTCGGTGTCGTGTCGTCTGAGTTGTTTCTTTTTCGCTTCTATTGCGTAATAATAAAGGAAAGTTGCGTTTCGGACGCCACTGAGTGTTAGCGATTGATATTTTGGTTACCCAGGAAAAATACCTAGGAGAAAAATATGTTGCCGCAGTAAGATTTTTTATGGAGCAAGTCGTTCAGATAGGCCAAGTTTTTTTACTCTGTTTTAAATCGTACTAGTAATGATAATGTGTTTCTATTTTTTCTTAATCACAGTAGGATACCTACTGCATATTATGTCTAAATGGCTAAATAATAAGTGTTTTCTCGTTGCCAATGACGTTTTGGAATACAGAGTAGGCTCAGTAGAGGATATTTTTGGAAATTAGTCAAAAGGTAGGTAATTAAATTTAGTCTACTTTTCCGCGATTCCAAAATTTTATTGATCCTTCTGAAACTTCCAAAAACCTGCTAATGGGGCTATTCTGATTCCCAAAATCACACAAGCACGAGTTGCATACATTTTTTGGCTATTTTGTAAGACATCAGTCGGGCTACTATAGTGTCTTACTATAAAATGATATTTACACCTTTTAAGGTGACCATGGGGCTACCATGGTCTCTTAAATGCAATCCAATTTAGGTGCCACTCGTCAGTTTTTGACGGTTAGTCTATGCAACTGCTATATTGCAATTCAGATTAGGTCTTTAAACGAGTCGCATTAGCTCCCCATCAGCTATCCCCGTGGTAGCTTTATAAAAGTATCACAATGCGGTGTCTAGTGTTACTCTGTGAATATTGTATCCATTTACCCTTTGTCTTGGGGTATGAATTAGAAACAGATTTGGGCATAGTTGAATGTCTCTAATTTGCTTTTGGATTTAGTCAGCGATTTAATTGAAGTATTAATTGTACGTATACGACCATGAGAATTAGAAAAGCGGTTAAAAACGAATGGAAGAGCTGGCCCTACGACCTGGGGCCTATTTTCCAAAAGTTTGTTACTTGTAACACAAGCGGAAGTCCTCATCTTATTAACGGTGATAAAAAGAGACTTCCACTATTATTACAAGTTAGTTAATTTATGTTTTTTTTTTAATGTCTATAAAAGTATTTTTTTTATGTAATAAATTTTTTAATACATGTTATTTTATTAAGATGTACCTGTTTATTATACTTTTTTGAAAAAACAAGTCCTCCTGAGTTTCTTACGCATACCTACAATGGGAGAAATAGTAAATTTACAATTGTCGGACATGTCGTCGTGGTGAAATAGGAGCCTGGTAAGATTGTGAACATTTCTCAGAGAGTTCTTAGAGACATTTCGACCACATCTTCGATATTGATAAAAATGGGAAGACTAATAGAGTAAATGATTGATGAGCAAGATCCATGGCATTTCACAATTCACCTTAGTAAGTTTGTATAACACAACTGAACTTGAACTGATCTTGTTTGAAAAATTCAGGGAAATTACTTTCCAACATTTTCGGTTCCATTTCTACTGTGAATATGTTTTAAAAATATTTGAAATTGAGTATATTTCCAATATTTTCTATGTAAATTCCTCCTTACCCGTTTTAATTGATCGCGAGTGTATGTACTCCGTCTTATACTTGAGATAATCTATGCTAACGCTGTTTACTAAGTTTAGATATGACCCATTTAACCGGTGAACCCATTTAACGGGTTGATGTTTCAATATTTGACATATATGGAGTACGACGCGACAATGTCTTAGATTAAGGGCATTTCACCATTCTCGTACAAAATATAAGCATCTATTAGATAAATTACATCACATAACATCATCAGCCTATGTTAATCCACTGCTGGATGTAGGCCTCTCCTATTAACTATGCGTATAGACGCATTGGTAGATGCCTATAATCGCCACGCTGGGCAAGCAGATTGGCTGTCGCAGTAATGTGTCCACTTTGATGACGCTGCTGCCCATCATCAATCTTTTATCAAAGTATGGTCAGTGACATTTCAATCCCTTAGTCGACTCCCGTGGGAGAAGTTGGGGTGGTGACAAATGTATTCTTACTGCCGTGTGTGAAGCTAATTTAGCTTTCTTTCCTTTCATATTATGCCCAAAGAAAAGAATAGTGATAGTCTTATCTAAAGGATATATTTATCAGACGGTCAAGTAATAGACCGTTAGCATTTTATGCTAAAATGTTGTTGTTAGTATTTTTGAAACTCGACTAATAGCTGCAGAAAAAAGAACTATTTTCTTATTGTTCACTGACTCTTGTGTAATTAAATCAGGCTTTCGCAACTTTAAAAGGGAAACAATAATTACCAAACAAAAAAAAGGATTTCAACTGATTTCTCCAAGATCCCATCATCGGACCCCGAGCCGCTGTATAGAACACATTGAGCGCTGGGAACTTCGGAGGACCATCTGTACTGAAAACTCGTACGATTCACGTGCGAAAAGAAAATTCGTAACCCGTGTTGATTTAAACCACTCCCTTCGCTCGTGTTTTAATTTATCGCCACTTGTTTCGAACACGTTTTTTTTTAATTTTTATCGTAATGTACTATAGGTATCAATTAGATTACCTGTGTTAAACCTTCACATGAAAAAACATTTTGCGTAACAACAGAGGTTACAGTGTATCATATAAATCATAATATCGACGCTGGAAAGGAGAAATTGGGTAAGCGACATTTTTGGAGATATTGAGTTATACACACCGTTAGAATCGGCAAATTTTTCCGCGTCGAATGAGCTAGGTTTCGTATCCATCTGACAACTTTTGTGTCGCTTATCCCATCGGTGATTTAGAGAACTTTCGATCATTTTTTACTACTAAACGACTTGGTTTTTGACAACTTTTAAGAAAATGGAGATTAGATAAAATATAATTCAACATAATGAATCTTGGATCATTTTACCTATTTGTCATGACAGGTTAAATTTTACTTGGATATTTTTGCTGTGTAACAACTAATCATCACTTGTGGGTTAGCTATTTCTACCTGACTGTATGATATGTTCTCATGTCGTTTGGACAATTTTACCTTTATCTTAATTTAAAATTAAAGACGGTTAGACAATATTACTTAACTATGATATCTGAACTATTGGCGTTTATCCATTTTTACCCCTACATTTATTTATGAACCATATGTCGCTTAGGTATCCCTTTTTACCTGAATTTACATTAGAATACTCGTACTACTGTCACTTATCCTAACTTGCATGAATGAAATGACAGTAAAAAAGTTAGCAACAATTTGCATACATAAATGTCTGCTATTTTATTCTTTGTCACGTTATGTAGAAACATTTGGCAGAGGGGTTTTCCTGTCAATTTTAACTCTGCGTTAAATAAAATGTTTTTGGAACTTTAATAAATAAAAATAAAAAAAGAAATAGGTACTAACTAAAACTATTTTTTAAGTGTTATCATAACGTAATACGATGGATAAACATACCAACAGGTACGGTTGTTAAAAGTAGATAGTTTTCAAGTGCCTCGTTTGTAGGTAGGTACTAACTATTGTTGGCTCAATAACGAGTTATCCTTGTTGATTTTGCATGTTTTAACCCTTAAATGCATGACCTTGACAAAGATTTATTCTAATTTGAATTCTGACATGTTGTCAATAGAGTCGAAAATACGTGATGCATGATGCAACCCTTAAATGCATAGTGATGTATCACTATGCATTTAAGGGTTAAAATAAAGAGAAATAATCTCAAATAGAAAAACAAAATATATTTGTTTTTAATACTTAACAATAACTATTACTTACTCACATACTTACCTACTTTTTGGAATAAAGTTAAAAAAATACCTAAAACAGTGTCTTTCTTTTTTCACGTGTAAGTAAATTCGTTTACTAGTCACGGAATGTTACTCTTGTAATTGAAATGACTGCCTATGAAGTCTAAAATAATTTCTCATTTTAAGTATGTGGATATTTCTTACTGATATATTTATGCTATTTTTTTCAATTTATATATTTTTACCCGAATATAAAATAAGCCACATCGGCAGTTAGATAATTTTAACATGATGAATTTGTTATGTAAGTCTCGAGTGGACTTTTTTACCTTCCTTATTTCTTTTACAACGTGTTGGTTAGATAATTTTACCTGAATCAATTTTTCCAACCATTTTGCTTAAGCGACAGTAAATCCTTAAATAACACTTGAATACGTTAAATAATTAAAACATCACATAGAAAACATATTTATGTCCATAAATAATGCTTCAATTATTTGATTTGGCCTCCTAATTCATTTTAATGATTTTTTTTCGAAAATCTCGGCGGTTTTTTGCCTCTCCTGTAAAGTACGCACTGTGTCGCTTATCTAATTTCTCCTTTCCAGCGTCGATATGCGAATGTATCTTATGTCATATGTCCACGACACATAAATATCAATTTGAGTTGGCCTAGTGAAACCCGTGGAAACATTATCATTCCATTACCCTGTCCATTTGTTGATTTAACGCTTCTGATTTTAACAGGCCCTTTTGTACTAAAAAGCTTCATCATAAAAGGTTTTGCTACTTTACGCATGGTTTAGGTATGTTTATTACCTTATTAAGTATGATTTAAAACGGGATATTGATGTAAATTGAAATTAAAAAATTGAATTGGATTCATACCAATAATGTAAATCATCATGTTAGCTTCAAAATTTATGTCTATTACCTCTTGCATTTAGCAATAATTGCAACACTAGGTCCCTCGGGAATTATGTCAAATGAATTTTCCTAACTAGTGCAGAAAAGTAAACATTTTAAGACACTTGTTATGAAAAAAGCCGTTCGATACACGAGTAAAAACTTATTTTTAACTCGAGTGATTGTCGCCCTCGTTTCACTTGGGCTCCAACTTTCACCCTCGTCGAAAAAAAATTTTTTTGCACTTGTATCGAGATGATTTTTTTACTATTCGTGATTCTAGACTGCACTGGGGTACTGTACTGTAGGAATACCTACTTAATTTAAAAATATTATTTATCATTAGAAGAGTTATAAAAAGATTATCGTAAAGTAATAGCTGCATTGGCTTATTATTATTGTTACAATTTCTTTAAACTATTATTTATTTTAATTATATTATTCGTCATTGCCATATTATAATCACCAAATAAAAAAATAAAAAAACCGACCTCATCATCAGACTCCAACTCGGTGCCAACGGGACCATCTCGGTTTATTTTAAAGTCGGTTGAACAAAGAATTAACGAAATCGGTTGGCGTGATATTAATTAAGGTATCCGTAGCAATTTACAAATTGCAGAACATTGTTAAAATTGCGGAAATATACTTTATTTAAGTAATATAAATAGACACGTAATCGACATTTCGGCAAATTACAAAAATGTCAAAGATTGATCGCCAATATCAAATTAATCGTAAAAAGGTTTCGTTTTGATTTAAAGGCATATTGATTTTAAGGGACATTTACATTCGGTTATTTCGGTTACACCCACATGAACATCAGCGCTTAAACAAAGGCGCTTTCCATTTCCTGTCCATACAAATGATAACGATTCGTCAGCTATATCGGATTCCAATTGTCAATGAGCTAGCTAAGCCGAAACGTAAAATTGATTTTGGTTTATCTGTGTGTTGCGGTAATGTGCAATCAGTTATTATAATGCTCTGTACGATAAGATTTTATTTTGTGAATAAAGATTAAATAAATAAATAATATATTATATATATACCTAAAGCTTGCCTTATTCCATAATACGCTCTTATTGCAACACAATCTTGGTTTTATTACCAACGTAAGACTTTAAGTTCACATAAATTTTCAGTCAAAATTATTGATATTTATTTGTAGATTGCAGGACCGGTTATTGTGGCAATCTTTGGGGGAGGCCTATGTTCAGCAGTGGACGTCTTTCGGCTGATATGATGATGATGATGATTTGTAGATAATATGAAACGTAAGTTTACGTGATTAGGACCCGTTTGACGTTACAATATGATTGACATACATTCATCATAAAGATATTTTTTATAGTTGGGTTTTGAGGTTTCTACCGTAAGCACTGCTTTTTTATAGGTGTTTCTAAAATATTTCAGGTTTTAGGTTAATAATTTTCCTACGTACTAACGTACATAATGGCCAAAAACAAGCAAATCATAATAAACGAGAAGCTTAATTTCGACAGTGGAGTCGTGACAATAATAATCTTGAATAGCCTCCTAAGATTTGAAAAAACTTTACGGCAAAGCTAAATACAAAATTAAACAAAATCAGCACTGGTTGTGAAAGCCTTAAAACATCTACCCAGGTATGTAAAAATTATATAGAATGCTTCATTTATAAAATTAGGCCTATCTTACATAATTATGATTTTACTATTCGTCCTAGACAATTCAAAATTGGTTATCTTCTGCCTACTCAACATTTATTACAAACATATGACCGATATAAGCCGAGGCTACCCTTTTACAATATCCAAATGTGGGCGTCTCAATGTACTTAAATACTGTTAGTACCTACTTAGAACGTAGAGAATTAACCCGACCTTATTTAATTAGGTATGTTCCGAACAAAAAAAAAATTCCGTAATGAACACAATTTTTTAATAAGTCACGTCACGGCTTACGTTTAACCTTTTTTAAACGCCTTATTTCGTGCATCAAAATGTGACAAACACCGCGTACACTATTATCAAACCGGAATCAGAAGGGCATGCGAGAGTACTGTTGACACAACAAATGACACAACATTAATCAAGAAAAGAATAGTGTTGCCGACAGAAAATTCTGTCAGCAAGCAACCTTTAACCCTTAATTTGGCGAATTTCAAGAAAATCGTGCGTTCTAGCCTCCTTGCCATTGCATAGAGCAGAAAATTCTATCTTAAAAAAAATACAAAAAGTGGGTCGAAGACTATGTTCATTGTGGCATACATTGCCAAATTAAGGGTTTGGGTACAACATCATCAGCCTATCTCATTCCACAGCTGGACGTTGGCCTCTTCTATTATCTTTGCGTATATGTAGACACATTGGGAGGTAAATGCACACCACGTTGGAAAAGCGGATTGGCGATTGCAGTTATGATGGCGCTGCTGCTCATCATAAATCTTCTATCGAAGAATGGTCATTTTACCTTAAAGATAACGTCTGTACAACCAATCGTAAGGTTTGTTCACGAAATAAAGTAGCCATTGCTGTATAATTCTCTTTTTTTTGTATGAGACCATACCTTAGTATGGGTGTTATTACAAAGAAGGGCTCTTTGCCTATATTCTCGGACGCTGTTGTTGATATTTATATCAATTTCTCCATAACTATGGACTTATTTAAACTTCTGGCTTAAACAATACCTAGCGATACTATAATGAACTGTGAATCTCTTGTCTATAATTTTTATTAATTATTTCAAGACTAACATTGTTGAAATCGTCTCGGACTTTTCATTAAGCATTATCTGAAGTTATTTTGATTTTGACGATTTATCAGCGAATGCTTTTGGATATTGGATTGTTAAACATCAAACAGAAGAATCAATTTACAGTCCCATGGCTGTTAGAACTACATGGGACTGTTGCGTAACAGTAGAGACTGATTTGTATGATGGCGACTTTATTTCGTGAACAAGTTTTAAGCATATTAATTTGTGTGTACCCAATTTTATAATAAAAGATCTAGACATTTACATTCGTATACGGGTGTAGAAGCCGTAGTAAGTAGGTAATGCAAAACTGGTTAAAGGTTGTATGAAATAACTGGTAAAGGTTCGTATGAAATAACCGGTTCGAATTCGTATGAAATAACCAGTTACAAATGGTCATGTCCATACAAAATTACCGATTTTAATTCCCTAGCCCGCAGGTCTGCTGCGGAATTAGGTTGCGGCTCCATTGAGGAGGAGAGGAGCGGAGATGTGCAAAATTGGCCAATGAGACCGCATCACAGTGTTTCGAATTTTGAATTTGAAGAATGTAATTGGTCAATTTTGCACAGCTCCGCTCCTTTCCGCCTCAATGGAGTCGCAGCCTTAGTATCGCTGACGTAGCCTGGCGGAGGTGGCAACTTGTGGCGACTTCCGAGGCCTAAGTGGTGATATGTGATACTTGTTTACCGTAGTTTTATCAGGGAGTATAACGTATAAGTGCCTAATATTACGGAAACTGGCGTCATAGAGACGGGACGGACAGACGTTAGGGACGTATCTACTCGTATATCGGAAATGTTGCAATTTTAATGGTGCTTTTAAAGATGTTGTTGTTGTATTCTGGCCATTTTTCCGCAACTCGACATCAAATGTGCCTATTTTGCGTGGTCCCAACGCTGGCCCAGTACTTTTTGGGGACTTCATTGGGGACTATTGATGCTCGAAAGTCATTAGTTAGGTATTTCAAGAAGATTACGAATATATTAGTTTAAGCGTTCAGGTAACTAATATGTATACATTAGTTATTACTCTTACATGATTTGAAATTTTTAACAGGAAATAATATTTATTTTGTTACATCTGTCAAAACTCTCCCATAATATGATATCGCAATTTTGATGATGCATTTTGTTTTGGGCATTTCTCCGAGCGTTACATTACAACCGCCGTGACTTCAGTGGCAACATTATTACCGATTTCTGTGGCTATCTCATAAATTTTTTTAGATATCTTGGTAGTTGTGAACTACGTCCACCAATATATGCAAAAGTTCTTGCATCTCTCACGGAATTCGTGCGATAAGGCTGGCACCGAAGTTACGGCCGTTGAAACGCTCGGAGAAATGCCCTTTTACATTAGTATGCAGGCACCAAAAAAATAGAGATATTTTCATTTTAGACTAAATTGCTCATAAATATATTTGTACCTTACCTACGGACAAGAAAGATGTTATGCAACATGAGCTATCAAAATAGAAGTTACTTCATGGAAATACACTATATATAAACAATATATATTTTTAGTTATTATGCTACTCAGTAATGGTACTACAAGAAGAAAGATACGGTCATCGTAATTGTATTGACGCATTCCAAAATCTGAAAGAAAACAAGGGTTACTGCTCAGAATCGCAAAGGCCGTCAAAACACATCGACCAACAACCAAATCAGTAGCTTTGTCAATACAATAAGTGTTTACAAACTGTTTGTATTTTAAAATTCATTAAGGGCACGCAACCGTCTTTTATTTTAGTCTAAGGTCAATGCCAGTGACAACGTTAAATGGGGCGATGAAAGCATGGCACAAAATCATTAGTAATCACGCGATGTCCTTATACAATATACATAAACCGTACCGTGAAATAGCGGCATGCAGGAACCGTGAACGACGTAAAAATATTTACACTACGTATTTGGTCATAATAAGTTAATCAGCTTTCACAAACATGCAAGGATCGATTGCAAAAAAAGTATATACATGTAGGATCGGAACGTAAGAAGATGAGTGGAACGGAGCGTACGTGTGAGAGAAGGATGGTAGACGGTGCGAGAGGGACGGGAGAACGATTTGAATGGGGAACGAAAGAATGTGTGGTGTGTAAGACGTGGTGTGAAAGAAGTAATACAATTTAGCAGGTGAAAATAAATATAAATTAACGAAGAAACGCATTTTATTCGGAGGCAATAGAGAATCCCACATAATTTTGGTGCCTGAAGCGGGATTGCCTCAAGAATATTTAAGAAACGACGAAATTGAAAAATTTGGAAAATTTTCATAGGAAAAAAAAAATGGCGTCCGAAGGAAGTTTCAATTTTAATATGGTATTAGACGGAATACCGAAGTTCAGTGGCGACGATAAGGCGCACTCATCTGCGAAATGGGCTCAAGATATTGAAGACAACGCAGAAATCTTCAGTTGGACGGAAGCCCAGATCCTCATTGTAGCGCGAAGATCTTTAGTCGGCACGGCGGCGCTATGGCTACAATCCGAGAAAACCTTCAAAAAATACGAAGATCTCAAAGCGGCAGTATTTAAAGAATTCCCGGATTCCATTAACATCAAGGAGATGCACGAGCTGATGGGTAGTAGAAAGAAGAAGAAGGAAGAGTCCTACTATCAGTATATGCTGGTCATGAAGGAGTTGGGTAAACGCGCAAAATTCCCAGATTACATAGCTATACAATACATTATCGACGGCATAACTGATTACGAGCTTAACAAAGCTATTTTGTACGGCGCAACTACCTATCCGGTCCTAAAAGAAAAATTACAGTTATACGAAAAGATGAAGATGAAAACGAAGAAAGAAGTGCAAGAAGTTAAACTTAATCATAATAAGATAGAAAAAGATAATATGAAGAATTATTCATCATCGTCGGCAGGTCGAAAACGGTGCTATAAATGCGGCGAAGATAATCATTTGGCTTTGACATGTACGAAGGGCGTCAAATGTTTTCGGTGTAACGAGTTTGGACATATCGGAAGTCAGTGTACATCGAACAATTTAAAAGAGCGCGGCGATGTTCCGGCGGCGAAGTCGTTTCACGATTTCCGTAACGACAAAGGGAGACAGCAATCATCGGGTTCGGCGGCGGCGACGGACAGTCGGCGGCAGTCGGCCATGTTCGGGCAATCGGCCAATGAGGAAGCGCGCATCGATGACAACTTCACTATGGCGGATGTCATTGTCAGCGGCCGGTATTTGGATGTAAACAAACACGACGAAAAGATTGAAAATATTTCCGATGAGCCGATGAAGACGATTTATTTATGCGGAATGGATGTAAGCGCATTAATTGACTCGGGTAGTGCGTTAAACCTTATTAGATTGGACGTGTTTAATAAATTAAAAGTGGAAATGTGCGTTGAGGACAAAGTGATAAACGGATTTGGACAGTCGGTGGTAAGATCTCTTGGAAAGTTTTACCAAAGTGTTATAATTGACGGGAAGTGTTATAACGATGTAATATTCCATATTGTATCCAATGATGCTATGCCATTTCCAGTAATTATAGGTCGTGAATTTCTGGATACTGTAGTGATGGTTATGCGCGAGGGTTCCGTAAAGTTCATATCAGAGGATGACGGATGGTTGGCGAGGGTGAATTGTGTGAGTGAGGGTGATGTTTCAGGTTACATCCACGACAACGTTATTAAAGAAGAGGTGGAACGACTGGTGGCTGAATACAAACCTATCCAAACAAAGGAGGCGCCAATCGAACTCAAGATCATACTGAAAGATGACATCCCCGTGGCACAACGTCCGAGAAGACTTTCCTTGGCAGAACAGCAGATTGTCGAAGAGCAGGTAGATGAATGGATGCAGAAAGGAATTATACAGGTGAGTTTTTCTGAGTACACTAGCCCGTTAGTTTTAGTAAAAAAGAAAGATGGTTCAACCAGAGTGTGTGTTGATTATAGACTGCTTAACAGGAAGATGGTTAAAGATGAGTTTCCTCTACCACTGATCGAAGACCTAATTGACAAGTTGAAGGATGCCAAGTTGTTCAGTGTGCTTGATTTGAAAAATGGGTTCTTCCATTTAAGGATAAGCAAGGAGTCAGTCCCATATACATCGTTTGTTACGCACCATGGGCAATGGGAATTCCTAAGAGCCCCATTCGGTTTATCAGTCTCACCGAAGTATTTCATGAGATTCATCACCATTATTTTTAAAGATTTAATTCAAGAAGGTGTTATGATGGTATTCATTGACGATATAATAATTCCAGGTCAGACGGAGCAAGATGCACTCTCAAAGCTGCAACGAGTATTGGAAGTAGCTGCGGAGTATGGTTTGGAAATTAATTGGAAGAAGGCACACCTGATATGCAAAGAGATTGAGTACCTAGTGCATCTTATCAAAGAAGGGCAGGTACAGCCAAGTCCAGACAAAATTAAGGCAGTAGCATGTTATCCAGAACCAAGAGATTTTAAACAAGTACAAAGTTTCATTGGATTGACCTCATACTTCCGTAAGTACATACAAGATTATGCACAGATAGCAAGACCCTTAACTGACTTGATGAGAAAAGATGCTAAGTTTGTTTTTGGTCAAGAACAAAGGGAAGCCTATAACATTTTAAAGATTAAGTTGACGAGTGAACCAGTTTTAAAGATATTCAATCCGAAGTTACACACAGAACTTCACACAGATGCGTCGAGCCAGGCTCTGGCAGGTATACTTATGCAGAGAAGTCAAGATGGAGAACTGCACCCTGTATACTATAGAAGTAGACGTACAAGTGAAGCAGAAAGTCGATATTCAAGCTATGAACTCGAAGCTCTAGCTATTGTGGAATCTGTGAAGAAGTTTCACCATTACCTATTTGGTATTCACTTTAAGATTGTTACAGACTGTCAAGCGTTTGAGCTCACTTTGAAAAAGAAAGATCTGACAGCAAAAGTGGCAAGATGGGTACTACTACTGGACCAGTATGACTATGAGATAGAACATCGACCGGGTGTTAAGATGCCACATGCAGATGCTCTTAGTCGGAATCCATAAGTGGCCGTTGTGGTAAGCTTGCACGAGAAGATTAGCCAAGCTCAAGAAAAAGATGAGGAGCTCAATGCCATTAAACAGCTGATTTTGAAAGATGGAAATTACAATGACTTTTATGTGCAAAATGACATACTTTACAAAGGTGATCAGCGGCAACTGGTGGTACCTAAGATTATGGAAAAAGAGGTTATCAAGCAGGTACACAGTAATGGCCATTTTGCCATGAGAAAGATGAAAGATGCTATAAGCAAAGATTACTACATAAGAAACATGGACAGGAAGATTGAAGAAGTAATTACAGGTTGTATACCTTGTTTATTAGCTACCAGAAAAGAAGGCAAACAAGAAGGATTTTTGAATCCTATTGCAAAAGAAGGAACGCCACTGCATACATTGCATTTAGACCACATTGGACCGTTGACTGAAACAAAGAAGCGTTACAATCATATACTGACAGTTGTGGACGCATTCACAAAGTTTGTGTGGCTCTACCCAACGAAGTCAACAACCAGTGCTGAAGTAATTAGCAGGTTGCAACTACAGCAGCAGACATTCGGTAACCCAATACGCATTATTACCGATAGAGGTACGGCATTCACGAGCGGAGCTTTCCAGAAGTACTGTGAAGATGAGGGTATCCAGCATGTGACTATTACGACTGGAGTAGCCAGGAGTAACGGCCAAGTAGAGAGAATCCATCGTATTATGATACCGATGTTGACCAAGTTATGCATAGAAGATCAGTCTCTATGGTACAAGCACGTGGGACGAGTACAGAGAGCGATAAATAGTACGTATCAGAGAAGCATAGATACCTCACCTTTCCAGCTGTTGACCGGTACTAAGATGAACTGCAAAGAGGATGTAGAAATATTAAACCTGTTGCAAAAAGAAATTATATCCCAGTTTGATGAAGAAAGAGAAATTCTAAGGCAGAAAGCCAAAGAACAGATTCAGAAGATCCAAGAGGAAAACAGAAAGAGTTTTAATAAAAAGAGGAAGCAGAGCTCTAAGTATGAAGTAGGCGATCTTGTTGCGATTAAAAGAACACAGTTTGGGCCAGGTCTAAAGATTAAGCCGAAATTCTTAGGACCCTACAAGGTAACTAAGGTGAAGCGTAATGATCGCTACGACGTGGAGAAGCTTTACAGCGGTACGGAGGGGCCGAACAGGACATCTACGGCGGCAGACTTCATGAAGAGGTGGCCTGACGAAGACTGCGAGTAACTGGTAGGATTTTTAACCTTTTATTTTTGATCTTTTTGATGATGGTGATGCACGTAAGATACCTTATTTCTCGGTTACATATTTTCATAGCGTATATTTTAAAGACGGAACCTAAGCGGATAAACCTGATCTCAGTGATCTCACAAATAAGTATTTTTAAGTTAGCTTAAATTTTAAAAATGTCAAAGATCGTTACATAACATAGACTGTTGTTAGAATATTTTTATATGTTGTTTATTTACGCTGTTACCTTAAATTTCATGTTGCGAAAATGCTGTTATTATGTAAAGTACTATGTTGAGCACAATGTATTTAAGACAGTTGTTGTTTTGTTGGACAACTTTAACGTAAGATGTTTGTATGATGTGAAGATGAATGAACGGGAATGATATCTGAGGGCAGATATTCTGCAGGACGGCCGAGAATGTAGGATCGGAACGTAAGAAGATGAGTGGAACGGAGCGTACGTGTGAGAGAAGGATGGTAGACGGTGCGAGAGGGACGGGAGAACGATTTGAATGGGGAACGAAAGAATGTGTGGTGTGTAAGACGTGGTGTGAAAGAAGTAATACAATTTAGCAGGTGAAAATAAATATAAAAATAACGAAGAAACGCATTTTATTCGGAGGCAACAGAGAATCCCACATACAGTTCAGTTAAAGGCTTTTGTGTTAGGAAATAAAATTCTGTCTTACAACTTTTGGCAGTAAAAAAGGCGCAAATGAAATTTTTCTATGAGCTGTCTATGATTTGATCTTTTTTGACACCTTTTTAGGTTGTTGAACAGTACCATATAGTTTGCGTGACTAAGGGCCTGTTTCACCATCTCTGAATAAAATATATCTGTCAGGTAAATTTTGATGTCCTTTTCTTTTATATGCCGAGGGAAAAGGATAGAGATGACTTTATTTGACAGATGTGTTTATCCAGGGTTTGTGAAACAGGCCGTAACTATCATAACATAGCACAACTCGATGGTGATTTTTGTTTTGATTAAATGTTTCATTATTTACAAATAGTTGAGTAGTACCAGTAGTTTTTTTTATAGTGCTAAAGATATTTAGTAAATCGATTTCAGTTTTTTTTTTTTAAATATAATTCAACATTATATTTATTTACAAAACTACAATACAATACTTTAGGTTCATGGGGTCCCAGTGCACGCAAATTGTTTGCTGAGATCGCGAAACGTCTGGTTGATGTAACTAAAGACCGAAGAGCTGGCGACTTCCTCGCACAACGCATCAGTATTGCAATACAGCGAGGAAATGCCGCCAGCATCCTCGGTACAATGCCACAAGGGCCAATCTTAGATATAGGTTAGGTTAAGTAGATTAGTTAGATTTGAGTTGTTTCACAAAATATGTTGATGGCAGCACCATATCTCTCATGCTATACCAGAATGCCAAAAGGAATGCAGATAGGCGGCATAGCAAGTATTGTTCGCCCCTTAGAGTAGCTTCATGACCAGAGATCGGACAAATGTGCGTCATTGTTCGCAATAATATGGATATGACTCCAAATTTGATTGAATAATTAATCATTTAATCATTTTCAAAAATGTAGGTACCTATTTAACACCGGTAACTAGGAAAACCTTTTTAAATATTCACCTAAAAACTTCAAAATCAAATTTCAATAAATTATTCGTTTAGTTATTCATTTAATCAACTTTGAGGTCATGTCCATATTATTGCGAACAATGACGCACATTTGTCCGATCTCTGTTCAAGACAGATTGCATATACCCGAGAAATTCGACTGCAATAAGCTGGAGTGACCGAGTGGTTTTTGACATTAGCCGCAAAAGCCGAAGGCGTGGGTTCAAACCCACCTCCGGCTTTGGTAATCTTCGGTATTTTTGCTTTGGTATATGACGTCTAATATTTAGAAGATAATTCATTACTGGAAATACCTGTAAATTTATTCTATGGCATGCAGTATTGACAAATATTATGCACAGTCTGATGTACTTCGCGAAGTGCAATTTTATGTTCCGTAAAACTATCCAACTACAGTCCAAAAACTCCCAACTATGGTTCAAAACTATATCAAATATCCGATTTAGTGTAATTATTATATGATTGACGCAGTTGTTACACAAAGTCTCCTCATTAATGATTAAAAAACTTAAAGTAAAAGATTCCCATTGATGCTTAATTAAGAGTTGAACTTGTGGACCATAGTAGTTGTAGTACTGGATTATAGTTGTATGGTTTTATGGTTCTGTATTGTTTTGTGTTTTGTACTTTTGTGCCCAGGTACACTGAAAATCAGCATCGCGTGTGAGTGTTATCCTTTTCCGAAACCAGCATTACCTTAAGTCCTATAACACAATACAACTTCTGAATTTGCGTTCCCAATAAATGCCTCATTCAGTACTCGTATTACGAGTAATCAGTGCTTGTTTCACGGTTTTAACTGTAGGTATTGCGTAGATAGGTACGTAGTATTTAGAAGTGTTAGTTACGCGGCGTTGCACTTTCCCCGACGTTATGTCATTTTTAACCGACTTCAAAAAGGAGGAGGTTTACAATTCGTCGAAATCTTTTTTTTTTTTTGTATGTTCCCCGATTACTCGAAGACGCGTGGACCGATTTGGAAGATTCTTTTTTTGTTTGAAAGGGTATACCTTCTAGTTGGTTCCATTGTCACCGAATCCAGATCTGATGATGGGATCCTGGAGAAATCGAGGGAACTCTTCAAATGTTGTAGGCACACATGACATTTTTCATTTATTTTCGAAGACTAATCAAGTATTTGCATCTAGTCATGAACATCTTAAGTTGGTGATCTGATGATGGAAGGTACAACTCTTTAGCAATTAGGAGTTGAGGGATAATTCTTTAAGTATAACATATTTCGTGTATTTTGGAAGCTATTTGAGTATTTGCCTTTAGGTGGTCATCCTTTCATGTTGGTGAGCTGATGATGTAAGGTTCAACTCCTTGGAGATTAGGAGTTGGGGGATAATTCTTTAAATATAACATATTTCGTATATTTTGGAGGCTATTCGAGTATTTGCCTTTAGGTGGTCATAGTCTCATGTTGGTGAGCTGATGATGAAAGGAATAACTGCTTAACAATTAGGGGTTGGAGGATCATTCTTTGTATATAACAAATGTCATACATTTTCGAGATCTATTTAAGTGTTTTCTTAGTAGTTATGACATGTCGGTTAGCGGTTAGTGATTTTTTAAATAATATTGGCATGCTAAGTCTGTTACCTTTGAAATTGTTGTTGTATTCATATAAATTCGCCAGTTCAGGTTTTATGGCCTACTACAGTGCAGTACATTCTAATTATAAGTATTTAGAGCATACTATATAGCATATAGCATGCATGCCGTGTGGTGACGGCAGTAAGAATACATTTGTCACCACCCCAACTCTTCCCATGGGTGTCGTAGGAGTCGACTAAGGGACTAAAGTGTTACTGATCATACACTTGACCCGGGTATGTCTGAAAACTACGACCAAGACCACCGGGGGATGGGCAGCAGCATCCCTAAAGTGCGGTGGAGACACTGCGATCGCCAACCCGCATGCCAAGCGTGGCGATTATGGCAACTACCCCCCATGAAAAGACAAACAAGGCCGCGGCCCCGAGGTTCCGGCGACCCCCGGTGCCCTGGTTATGGTAGCGGCCAGGGTGCTAGCGGGGTCAGGGGTGCTAAGAATCTCCGGCAAAGATCCGGCTACCACCACCGACGATCTCTGGCCCTGGCAACGTACAACACACGTACACTGCGGACCGACGAAAAGTTAGTGGAACTGGAGGAAGGATTGAGCAAGTTGCGTTGGGACATTGTGGGATTGTCAGAAGTCCGAAGAGAGGGCGAGGACACGATAATCCTAAAGTCCGGCAACTTGCTCTATTTCCGGGAGGGCGACCAACAGTCCCAGGGAGGTGTCGGGTTCATCGTCCACAAGTCCCTCGTAAACAACGTGGTGAAGATCGAGAGTGTGTCGGCTAGGGTGGCGTACCTTATACTCAGAGTATCTGAGAGATACTCGCTGAAGGTCATACAGGTGTACGCGCCGACTTCGACACACTCCGACGACGAGGTGGAGGCTATGTATGATGATATCTCAAAAGCCATGCATAGCTCCAGAACCTACTTCACCGTTGTTATGGGGGACTTCAACGCGAAACTGGGCAAGAGAGATGGTGACGAACTGAGGGTGGGGCAATTTGGGGTTGAACGTCGGAACCACCGGGGCCATCTGCTGGCTGGTTTCTTGGAGAAGGAGGGACTCTACATGATGAACTCCTTCTTTAAGAAACGCGAGCACAGAAAATGGACTTGGATGAGTCCCGACGGTGCAACTAAAAACGAGATCGACTTCATCATGTCGACGAAGAGACATATATTCAACGATGTTTCTGTGATCAGTACGGTTAAAACCGGTAGCGATCACCGCCTGGTAAGAGGCACGTTGAATATATGTCCTAAGCTAGAACGCTCGCGACTGATGAAGTCTACGCTCCGTCCTGCACTCCATCTCCAAAACCCCGAGAGCTTTCAGCTGGAACTCCAAAACCGTTTCGATTGCCTAGGCGATGACGTGGACGTATTCAACGACGGGTTTGTGGAAGCTGTCCATAGCGCTGGGTCTAAGTTTTTTAAGGCCCAGCGGACAATTAAGACCAGAAAGCTCTCAGACTCCACTCAGAAGCTAATGGAAAAAAGGAGTGAACTGGTTCTACAATCCTCAGTTGATGCGACTTTATACCGGCAGCTCAACAGACAGATCTCTAAGTCCCTCAAACGCGATATGCGCCAATTCCGTACCAAGTGTATAGAAGAAGCCATCGAGCGGAACAAGGGCTCTAAAGTTTTTGCAAGGGATCTGTCTGTTGGGCAAAGCCAGCTCGCCAAATTAAAAACTGAGGATGGTAGAATCGTCACATCCAGATCTGAGCTGCTGAGTGAGATAGAGGGCTTTTATGGACAGCTGTACACGTCAACTAGCAGACCCGAAGTTGATCTAGCGGAAGACCTCAGAGATAGACTGACCCGACACTATACAGAAGACATCCCGGACATCAGCCTGTGCGAGATTAGAATGGCTCTTGACCAGCTCAAAAATAACAAGGCGCCTGGGGAGGACGGAATTACAGCTGAGCTTCTGAAGGCGGGTGGTAAACCGATCCTTACGGCCCTTCAGAAGTTGTTCAATTCCGTCTTACTGGAAGGGAGAACGCCAAAGGCATGGAACAGAGGTGTGGTGGTACTGTTCTTCAAGAAAGGTGACAACGCTTTATTGAAGAACTACCGACCCATCTCACTTCTGAGCCATGTCTATAAGCTGTTTTCAAGAGTCATTACGAATCGTCTTGCACGCAGGCTTGATGACTTCCAGCCTCCCGAACAAGCCGGTTTCCGAAGAGGCTTTAGTACCGTAGACCACATCCATACGCTTCGCCAGGTTATACAGAAGACCGAAGAATATTACCTGCCCCTCTGTTTAGCGTTTGTGGACTACGAGAAAGCCTTCGATTCGATCGAAACATGGGCAGTACTACAGTCTCTCCAACGGTGCCAAGTCGACTACCGCTATATCGAGGTGTTGAAGTGTTTGTACGAGAGCGCCACAATGTCAGTCCGACTCCAAGACCAGAGCTCGAAGCCTATTCTGCTGCAGCGGGGAGTTAGGCAAGGAGATGTCATCTCCCCTAAGCTGTTTACCGCTGCACTGGAGGATGTCTTTAAGACTCTGGACTGGAGAAGGCTGGGTATCAACATAAACGGCGAGTACCTCACTCACCTTCGATTCGCTGATGATATAGTAGTCTTGGCTGAGACCTTGGAGGACTTAAGTACTATGCTCGTTGACCTCAGTAAAGCCTCCGAGCGAGTTGGTCTTAGGATGAACATGGATAAGACGAAAATCATGTCGAATTCCCATGTAGCACCAACTCCCGTAATAATCGGAGACTGTACACTCGAAGTTGTAGACGAATATATATACCTAGGGCAAACTATTCAGTTAGGTAGGTCCAACTTCGAGAAAGAGGTCAATCGTCGAATCCGACTCGGTTGGGCAGCGTTCGGGAAGCTACGACACATATTTTCGTCCAATATTCCGCAGTGTTTGAAGACGAAAGTCTTTAATCAGTGTGTGTTGCCAGTGATGACATACGGTACTGAAACGTGGCCGCTTACAATGGGTCTCATAAGAAGGCTCAAAGTCACCCAAAGGGCAATGGAGAGGGCTATGCTAGGAGTCTCTCTGCGTGATCGGATTAAAAATGAGACCATCCGCAGCAGAACCAAAGTAACCGAAATAGCTCTCCGAATCGCTAAACTGAAGTGGCAGTGGGCGGGGCACATTGCGCGTAGAACCGATGGCCGTTGGGGCGGGAAGGTTCTTGAGTGGCGGCCACGTACCGGAAGGCGTAGCGTGGGTAGGCCCCCCACAAGGTGGACCGATGACCTGGTGAAGGTCGCAGGAGTCCGCTGGATGCGGGTGGCGCAGGACCGGTCATTGTGGCAATCTTTGGGGGAGGCCTATGTTCAGCAGTGGACGTCTTTCGGCTGATATGATGATGATGATGATGATGATGAGAGCATACTGAATAACGATTTTATATTTACACTACTAAAAAGCAAAAAATAAAATATTTTAAAAATAAAAATAAAACCGCCTTCAAAAATTCGTCCGAACTAAAAGGTTAAAAATAATTTTGGTTCCTACTACTTAGGATTTCCTACCCAAACCTTTAAACCTTTTACCCTATTCATTGAAATAAAACATTATGGCTAGGTACCCTACAGATTTCTTAGAAGTCGGTGCCACTATGATGTATGGTTTAAATTTTTAAAATCTAAATATTGATTTTAATAAGCATATTATATGTAAATTATTTCATATTATTATTAACATTGTAAGTGATTACATGTTCACTGTGTCAGATTATGCGCAAGTAGTCATTAGGTGTCCCCAGAGTAAGGCGGGTCTTATGCTAGGTTTCTATTGTAAGGAAAATCCCAGGTGTACAGTCACCATCAGATATGTCAGAGCGGTCACGGTGCTCAAAACTATCTAAACATGCACTATAACGATGGCAATATATCCGCTCCAATATTATCTGATGGCGACTATAAGAACAATAAAAACAAAAATGATTTTGAAATCTATCTTTATTTCGTCGCTTTCAGGACTCTACATAAGAAAAATACAATTAGCCAAAAGTTTAGAGTTTCATCTTCACTACAAAGTTCGCGTTTTGCGTAAAGATACCAAGATGTAGAGTCACTTGTTACATTTACATTGCCCAAATTTTCATAATAGCTATTTATGGTGGGTAGAAACATACTAGCAAATAAATAACAAATTATTTACACTAACGTACCCAAAGGTAAGGATAGTAAATCTCGTTATATGAAAGTCAGAATGGCAAACCGTACATTTAAGTTCAAACATTCCATTTAAATTATTCTATGTCACAACAATTTAATGGCAAAACATGGCATTTGATTTACAATTCAAGAATATCATTGGATACACTTCCTTACTAATATCTTACACATGGAAAATAAACTTCCATTAATATGAAGCTTTGTGTGATACACGCACACTTATCTATAAGTACCATTAAAATGAGAGCATCTGTACTCAGCTTTATTTATATTTCTGCTCTTTACGCGACACCATGCATTGTGTGAGTAGACTCAAGCGCTGTGATTGGTTACACGTATTATAAAGCCGCGGACACATGCTCTACTTCAATGGGCTTAGGAAGATAAAGGAACTACAAAAAAAAATTCACTATTATTCAATGATTACATCAATAATCGAATGAACGAACTGTCGACATATTATTTTCCAAGCGTAGTTTCCCCACACGGTATCTGCGAATTATATTCATCTACTATATAATTTATTTATACATATTAACAATCAGGAACACACGTTAGTATAATACTTACTCGGATTAATTCTTTGTAGTGATATGGTTGAACATATTAGTTGTATAAAAAAGTTAAGTCTGACATACAATACATGTTATTATTTTGTCAGTAGCTACTAACGAGTGTCTCTGTCAGTTGGTTTTATATTCTAATGTTTTATAATATTTTAACAATATATACATTTATATTTTACGTAACTTTGACTTCAATATATCTCATAAAGTGATAATTATAATAAACAACATAAAACAAGTGCATACATAGTATAACTAAAATTTTGGTAAAAATAATTATCATGTACTGGTAACTGTTACAATTCACAATCTTACTAATCTATTTATATTGTATTGTGTTTATATTGTAGCTAAATACAAAAAATATACATCAATTAATTATATCATCAGAGCAATTTATCAGGTCCTTGTCACATTTCAGGGGCCTATTTCTCGAAAGCTTGTAACTTGTAATCGAAGCGGAAGTCCATATCTAATTTAAAGTGTTAAAAAGAGACTTCCACTTGTATTACAAGTTACAAGCGTTCGAGAAACGGACCCCAAATTGTAGTTTTAGGATTTTTGTTATTTTAATGTTAAACCTCATTTTACTTAAAATACATAAGAACAATCACTGAAAGAAATTTTATTATAATATTACCTATTTACCCCTGAATTTTATTACTAGACATGAAAATTAACTGCCAACTAGTACCTGCATCAGTCTACACATACATAATAATAGCTGCCATTTAATTTAATATTAAAACTTCTCAAAATAAACTCTGTTTAAGGGTGCGGCTCCACTGACGCAGAGCGGAGCGGAGCTGTACAAAATTGACCAATTACATTCCTAGAATTCTAATTCGAAACACTGTGATGCGGTCTCATTGACCGAGCTCCCAAAGCTCCGCTCCGCTCCACGTCAATGGAGCCCCACCCTAAAATTTGTGCCACAGATTTATATATCAGACACAAAGTGAAACTTAAATTACAAAATTAATAAAAATAATTACACCAAGTTCAATTGGTCTTCATTTTGTATTAATAAATTGAATTGTAAAACTACCCTCAAAAACGACCGTAATTTAAAAATCGGAAGATTAACAAACAATTATTATAAGTCTCAAAACAATAAAATTCTACTTCTATCTAAACTTATGAAACAAATGAACTTTTTCATTTGTAAGGAAGGACACCCAATTAGCGTGAAATTAAAACCTTGAATTTAGTCAGTTTTGTAACGACAATTAAGTACTAAATTTCCATAAAAACTCGGTTTTGGTGTTAATTTTATAAACTATAGCCACCCGCCCCGGCTTTGCACGGGTACTAACCAACATAAAAAATATCCTCTTGAATTACTCTACCTATAAAAAAAATCACATCATCCATTGCGTAGTTTTAAAGATTTAAGCGGACATAGGGACAGAAAAAGTGACTTTATTTTATACTATGTAGTGATAAGCGATATTATAATATAAACGCCAATCAAGCTAAATTCCTAAAGGTATCGTACTTGGTTAATTGTCGTGACGAACCTGACTGCAAATCAGGTTATTTAATTTCATACTAATTGAGTATCCCTAAAAGTGAAAGCGCCCAGATATTTACAACATAAACTAAAATAAGGTGATTTCTATATCTACTATCACATGGATTAAAATACTTTTGGCTACTAATTTAGATGTCAGTAAGTTTAACATCATCAAACATTGTCTATTTACAATTGAATATCCCAAAATTCAGAATAACACTAAAACATTGTTTTACATTAAATATCTTTGGTCAATCCGAAACATCTTAAATTATTTTAACCTTACTTATGAAGTAAATAATTTAATCATAAATTTATTTTACATATGTATAAATTACTTTAATTATTAGACAATCACAAAATCACGAATATTTAGTAACGACTAGTAAGTAACTTACAAAGAAACCGCACGTACAATTTAAACAATCAATAAAACTGAGATATAATCTTAATTACACTCAAATACGAAAGTTTCGGGTCACATGTAATTTTTCTAATCTGAGCGTTTCAACCGCCTAATTTTGGTGGCAACATTTTTGCCGAACTTTCTAAACGTCTCAATGTTATACTTCGTCATTCGTATAAGGTACCGTGTCTCCTTCAAATGACAAAGTAAGCACATGGTAACGAATAGAAACTTCAGCAAAAATTATGCCACCAAAATTAGACGGTTGAAACGCTCAAATATTCACCCAGAAAAAGCTGCAACCATGCTGATTTCAAATACATTTTAAAAATGCACTCACGCTCAAATAATAAAAATCAGGTGGAATTTTTCATATTTCAAACAATCAATATGAAATATTTTTCCACGATAGTTATAGGATAGGCGGAATCCTTATTAAAATCAGATTGTACTCGTATTGGCATGGTATGGTATCTGGTACAGACAGTATCTGAATTTATAGTAGGATAAAAGAAAAATCAAAAATATGCATTAGATTGGTTTGTAGAGACAAATAAGATGAAGAGAAGATTTTCCATCTTTATATGGAATTATCTGAGTTTAAGTAATACATGTTTTTGGATTATTTAGGTAAAAAATCAGGGAAATTTCAACACCCATGACGTCAAAATGTTTTTATGTTACATACCTGTACTATGAATAGTATTTTATATGTAAAATTTCGTTATTTGACCGAAAATATATTTGCAAGATTTCATGAAATCCATTTGAACCTTCAAAACTTTAAATACTTCTAATCTTGGCAAACAAAAAAAATGTGGATCTACTGATCGCTATATTGGTTTGTCGAGATGCAATTTTTTAAATCAACAAACCGCCGAAAATTTTAATAAGGGGGATTTTTTTAGTTTTAGGAAAAGTAACATAATTATGATTTGGCTTATGGTCTGGCTTGTCAGTTAGGCCTACTACAGATGTAGTACAAAATCCTTTCTCTTCGGCTTTTCACGGAAATATCCGAATTTATATTGCTGTCACAATGAACTTCAGTATATATTGCACTGAAGCTAATTGAGACAGGGAGATTAATTCGGGCGTTTCCGTGAAAAGCCGAAGAGAAAGGATTTTGCACTACGTCTGTACTGACAATGACACATCCTTGAAATTTGCAGATTTAGAAGTTAGCGATAGGGCCGTAGGGCAGTTCTAATAGAATCTGATGGTGAAAAAGATAATCACATGTCCTGCAGGTAGCTACTTTAAAAAAAATGCTTAATATCAGCATGTTTGCAGTTTTTTGTATGAAAAATGACACCTTACCTAAATTTTTGCTCTTGATTGTACTAGTAAATTAGTTTAAATTCCTACAGAAGCCTGTAAGCTCCCAATTTAGGACTAAATCAAGATTATATCTCAGTGGCTATTTCTGTTTTAGAACAAAATAACAAACCGTTAGACGTTGGCTTATTTTTAGGCTTACCTTATTATCATAAGTCTTAATTAAATCACAGTATCTAGGTCTGTTGTATCGACCTCGGGCATTGACGATCATAGAAAGCTCTCCGACGCTCGCGTCTCTTCTCGATCAGCCGTCGACACGATCTCTACCCCTTCATCATAATTCTGTATCTTTGTTGTATTTACGCAATAATGATCAGGATCCCCATACTGGCTATGGTAGAACTCCTCCCTCATCATGTGATTCAAGTTCGAACATCGGAAGAAAAGAATCTCTTGAAATGGTTTCCTAAAGTCACGATTCAGCGTTGCGTAAATTATTGGATTAAGCAAACTGTTTATGTAACCTAGCCACAGAAAGAGACCGCTCACCGCATCAGGTATTGTTCCTTCCTCGACAAAAGGTCTTATAAGAGCTAGCACGAAGAAAGGCAACCAGCAAATAACAAATGCTGACATAATTATTCCCAGAGTCGTGGACGCTTTGCGTTCCTTCGCCAATTGGAATCGTAGTTTCTTTTGATGTGGCGATTGAGAAGAATGCAATAAGTCTTTAGCTATGTGACTTTTTTGAGCAAACGTAGATAGCGATGAACGAATTCTATTCGAAGCAGTTTTGTCTAAAGATGGACGTCGCCTGTTGTCCCTAATTGGTAACTTTATTTCTGGTGTGTGAACCATTTGGGTAGATCTGTTGATGGTGTGGATAGGCTTCGTCGGGGTTTTAGGCTGCTGTAGCATAGGACATTGCGATTCGTTGGACTTCCGTTGACCACTGAAACAACGTCCTATGCTGCTTTCCGTTTTTTCTACGCTGCACTGTAACAAACAAGAAACATGACTTGACATTTTGTTATATAACAATAACTTTACTATTGAATTCTTCCTTATTACTAGAAGATACGGGACAACAAAAGTGAGTTTATACAAAAGAGAAAATTTCAAAAGAAGTAAAATTTCAATTCAGCTTAATTGGCTGTTAAACTGAAGCCTAAGTAATATATGTAAAGAGCTTTCAAATATGTATACCCAAATACCCATTGTAGTCAATGTAAATATTTATACCCAAAGTGCCTCATATATTTCTCCAAAAATCTTGAAATTTATTTTCCCTGTCAGTTAATGTACCGCCCACTTCCATTTGGCGGTAATGTTCTTTCATCGCTTACCTAATATGATTTGATTGGATATCAATCAATCTTCGACCGCGTCGTCATAACTAGGTCATGAGTATGTTAATATGCATAGCTACACTTACTGTTGTATTTGTACTGGCCGTCGAACCTCGGGCCGCCGGCGGGACGGGCTGACTGCCCAATAATTTCGCTTCAGCTGCGCCACCATTCTTTACATTGATTTCTAGATAGCAATGCGACTCTAGATGTGACTGAGCTCGTTTTTCATCCTTCACAATCTTCCTCGCCGCGCTAAATATTTTGTAATAAACCACTACCATGACGGATAATGGCAAATAAAACGAACCAAACGTTGCATATATCTGGTACCCCTGGTTTTGTGACACGGAACATGATGTATCAGTCTTCTCGTTGCCCAATATCAAAACAGGCGGGAGCGATATGAACGCAGCCCCCATCCAGACTATGAAAACACAGAATAACATTCTTTTCGGGGTTCTCTTTACACCATATTCTAGAGGCTTTGTGATCGCATAGTATCGGTCCACCGAAATCATGCAGAGGTTGAGTATGCTCGCTGCGCAAGACAATACGTCGCTGGAGACCCAAAAGTCGCAAACCACTGGTCCGAACGGCCATGTGCCGAGTATATCGTAAACCATTGCGACCGGCATGACCATTATCGCCACGCACAAATCGCTCACTGCCAGCGATACTATCAGGTAATTGCTCGGTCTTCGAAGTTTCCTCACCAAACAAACGGCAACGCAAACTAGTATATTGCCGACGATTGTTCCAAAGATAACTATCATAAAAATGGAGACCATGAGAATCGTGACGGGTGTGGAATACTTCGTGTGTTTGATGCTGTCGTGAAGAGTTTTTGTCACGGATGAGTTGTCGTCAAAGAGTGTCCAATTAAAAGAGGAATTTGAGTTAATGACGTTGAAATCTACGTTGAGAGCAGAATCGTTGAAATCTACCGCGGCTAATGCCACTTCTGCCGGTAACACTAAAGATGCTAGTATGAAAAGACACGAAGGTAAAGCAATAAAGCTAGGCAGTGGACCATGGGAGTTACGTCTTTGAGTCGCCATACGAGTCCCTGGCTCGGAGGACGATTGCTTTCGTTTTCTTGATTTTACCATACATTGGTTTCGATTTCTCGTGTTTGTTATTCTGCTTCCAATTAGAAAATGCCTTCTCTAAGTCAAGTTAGAAATATGTCGTGGAGTATCTCGCTTTTGTGGCGGATTTGATTACGGTTTAGAAGTGTTAATTGACATGTCGCTCCGTTTAGCTCTCCAATGCTGAGCGTAGCCATCGGGAGACGTGGCTGTGATTATGGTCTCTTTTTGTATTTGAGTTAAAGGTTATTTTCGCTTGCAGCTGACGTTTTGTTTGAAATGGTAGGGCTGTGTTATTTTATTGCGTTTGGAAGCGGATCGAGAGGTTGCTAGTCCAATATCCCGGCTGCGGATTGCTTCATTAGTCCCGCTGATTGCTCTCGACAGCTTCCATCTGTAAAGAAAAGAAAACACTCGTAAGAACAAGTTTTTGAATAGACAACAACGAGTAATAAACTCCTGGGGAGTTACAGTTTGCAGATAGTTTTGTAGAACTTGCTTAAGTCCATTTTTACTCGAAAACTTTAAATTTTGAAGCAAATGTTCAAAGTTGTTGTTTACACTTATACTGTCTAAGTATTTTGGATTGAGATAAAAAGTAGAATTTCACGAAGGTTAATTTGCATAATATTACATATGAAGTAGATGAAAAACATTAACGTTATGAATCATACCTAACGTACATTATACCTAATATTAAAAATCTATATTATACTTAAAGGTTTTCCTGCTAGGATCAATTTAGTTAAGTGGCAATAAATTCTTAATGATAGAATCATTATGAACTAGGTCCTTGTACTTCATATGGCAACCAGGCATGATAACGACCTCGGGACAATAAAACAGATGGTAGCAACCAAATCATATATTCTATTGTCATTAATGTCGTGAAGAAAATGAATATTCACAGTATGTAAATCAAATATGGGTGACAAATTAAACAAGGCATAAAAATCATTACTTTATTAGCTTTACTGGTAACTAATTATGTATGTAAGAAAATCTTACAATTCATTAAAATAAATTGTTGATTTATTAATTTCAATGATTATATTTCTTAATATAACTAAATTTCACGTGTAAAGAAAAATATCAATATTGCACATTATCAGATCACGTAATGCGATGGGTGCAAGTGGATTTCGGTGTAACTAAAAGTGGTACAAAATAAGGAGCGAGTGTTCTATTTAAGTCCTCAGGGTAGGCAGCACATAGGCGCATATTTTTCGGTCACTATGTCCATGGGCCTTAGTTCCTGCTTTCCATCAGGTGGGCTGAGAGCTAAGTTGTCTGCCTTCGTCACATAATAAAAATCCACTCAGGCCGAACCTCATGTTAAGAATTGAAAGTTATTCTAACAACTCAAAAGTGAAACAAAACAAAAACACGTTTATCTGACATCAGCATTGGGCCAGCCGGCTGTATTATGATTTATAGTTGCCCTACCCTTATCAACGTGGAAGGGCACTGTCAAAATTATTAAAATTATGTTTATTCATGACTAAGTTTACCTGTGACATTGTTGAATCTCAATTGGAACTTTCGATAGAAATAATCACTTTAAATATAATTAAACGGTTAAACGTGTATTTAGTCATAACGCGCGACATGTTTCGGAAAGCCTAGGTCTCCATTATCAAGCACTGAGACCGCGTTCACGCCTCGCTACTTACTTGTTGTCATGGTCAGCCTATGTTAGTCCACTGCTGCACGTAGGTCTCTCCTATTAACTACGCGTATAGACGCATTAGGAGGTAAATGCCCATAATCGCCACGCTGGGCAAGCGGATTGACGATCGCAGTAATGTGTCCACTATGATGACGTTGCTGCCCATCATCAATCTTGTAGAATGGTCAGTGACACTCTAATCCCTTAGTCGACTCTTACGACACCCGCAGGAAGAGTTGGGGTGGTGACAAATGTATACTTACTGCCGTCACCACACGGCAACTTACTTGTTGTAATGTACGTTTATTACGGCACTTCCGTAATTATAAAGTGATTTTGAGGTTGGACCCATATTAAAAACTAAAAGTTACTCAGTATGGCTTATACCGTGCGGTGATGGCAGTAAAAATATATTTGTCACCACCCCAAATCTTCCCTTGGGTGTTGTAAGTCGGCTAAGGGATTGAAGTGGCACTGACCATCATTTGATAAAAGATTGATGATGGGCAGCAGCGTCATCATAGTGGACACATTACTGCGATCGCCGATCCGCTTGCCCAGCGTGGCGATTATGGGCATTTACCTCCTAATGCGCATAGCATAGTTAATAGGAAAGGCCTACGTCCTCCAGTGGACTATCATAGGCTGATGCATGCATGCATGCAACTCTTCCCTTAGGTGTTGTAAGAGTCGGTTAAGGGATTGAAGTGGCACTGGACATTTATTTATCGAAAATTGATACAAGAGAGATTGAGAAGATTGAAAATTGACAAATGGCCACTTTGCAGTCACTAGACACTTTATATAAAAATAAACTCTACGTGCTTGTAGTTACAATTTATTTCAAAACGATGTGTCATGTCAATGACAATCACTCTCCCTTTTTCAAAATTAATAATTATTATTATTTCATAGAGTTCATTTTTATATAAGATGGTCAGTTACTGGAGAGTGGCCAGTTATTAGCAATATACGCTAGTTAATTTTTATATAAGGTGGCCAGTTACTGGAAAGTGGCCAGTTATTAGCAATTTACCCTAGTTCATTTTTATATAAGGTGGCCATTTACTGGAGAGTGGCCAGTTACTAGCAATTTACCCTACTTGGATCGTATCTACCTTGTTTTACGTTACGGTCGTTATTAGTATGGAAATTATATGTCGTATGTCATAATATTAGGGCTAGGCATGTCAAGCTGCCAACTCGGAATGTTAATTATCTCATGATACATTAATAATAATGTAATTCCACACACCTGATCATGTGACTTACAAGCATGTTCTATTGTTAGGTGTCGTTTATTGTAAATTAAATAATAAGGAAATAGATTGGGGTAAGATGAAACGGTTTTTAATGGGGTAAGTCTAAATGCTACTAGCAGACGCTGTACCAGAAGGACGACTTTTTGTCTTACCCCATTAAAAAACCGTTTCATTTTACCCCACCTTACCTTATACAAAAAAAACAGATGACGTCTCCAAGGACACCATGTGTATGGTGTGTTACCACCACCCAGCATTTTATTGAAACCGAGCAATAAATTAAGTGATCGATTTTTTTTTATTTATTTATTTACTTTTTTAAAAATATGTGAGAAGCAATGAACATCAAATTTTTAATTATTTTTTTATGTTTTGATAATGATAGGTCGCGGCCACCCGCAGCGTTGAAATTAAGGAGTACACAATTTACGTTGACAGTTAGCAGGAAAGAAAATTAATTGTACCTTTAAGGTCTCTGCCCACTAGACCGTACCATACCGTGACTGTAGCATGAACGTATCAGCCAAAAAAAATCTTTGTATTGAAAAGTATGAGACCGTGTTGGCCGGCACCGGAACGTCCTAGTGGCCATAGACTCATACTTTTGAGAAGAGTAGTTTTTTGTCTGATACGTTCATGCTACGGTCATGGTATGGTTCAGTCTATTGGGCAGACACCTTTAATTAAAATATTTTTTAACTGCTGAACTCGAAAACGCTTGCGAATGCATATTAGTAACTGTTTTCATAAAAGCCCGCATGTTGGTAACACACTGTATGAAAAAACATTTTTCATGAAAATGTGGATGGGCCTGAGGACTTGAAGCGACAGCGATAAATAAAGAGGCTTACGTCCAGCATTGGCTGATGGAAGTGTGATGTGAAATTAATAGTTCAAAAGTCAAACAAAACGCTCAATGTTCGTAATAGTTCTCATCTGAGGACGTGGGTTCTAATCCCACCTCCGGCGTTGTTAACCTTCGGTATTTTTTCTTTTGTAACTACATGACATCTAATATTTTAATTTACATGTGTAATCAATCATCATAGTGTTACTATTTACAAATAAAATTAATAAAGCAATTTGAGTTGTCCCACAAAAATACAAATAACCTGGTTGACCATATACATAATATGAAATGAAATGTTTATTGAGACAAGAGAAAAAAAACATTAACACGTTATGCAGTGGTTCCCAAACAAGGCCGAGCCTGTATCTTGGGAACCAGTGAGAGGTAACAAATAGTCTATTATGTTTAAACATTGTTTTAAGTACGATACAATGATGTGACATGTGGTCAATACAAAAAAGTACAAAGCCTAATAAAAATAAAGAAGAGAAACTAACTGATAACATAATTCGAAATCACTATTAGTCCCCTTTTTGCAATATTGCGAAATGATGAAAATAAACTTTATTATATTTATAAAAAAGAACTGATATAATTTTATGTTCTATTTTCAATTCATATTTTTTTTAAAGAATGAGAATATATTTTTTTAAAGGTTTCTTAATTTTAATTACAGATACAAACATATCGGGAAGTTATTTAACAATAAACGAATTAAAACAGTACGCTTCGTATTACCGCTGTCTCACTTTAAATAACACAAAGTTCGCCACAAAAGGAAAGTGAATATAAAATTGGTTGGTACCCATGAATAATGTACGCGGGATAAAGGTACTCGAGTGCTGGGCACGAAATTAGGGAATTAACTCGTGCCTTTATGATAGACAGTGTAGTGAAATAATAATGAAGCAACCCCTGGGTTTAAGGCACTGGTCTCACCGCGAGCTACTAAGCTATGAACTATCGGCTATAAACACGAACAAAAGATACGCACTCCCGTGTAAATAAAAGAGACACGGCGATACTCGCCCGGCGGTGATAGCTGATAGCTGGGCGAGTATCGCCGTGTCTCTTAGCCGATAGTTCATAGTTTAGTAGCTCGCGGTGAGACCAGTGCCTAAAGCGCTTGTGGCCTAGCGGTAAAACGAACGGCTACTACGCAGCAGTCGTGAGTTCGATCCCCGGCTCGTATCAATGAGTTTATCAAAAACTTGTGCATGAAATGTTATTTTATATTTACAAATTCTTTACGGTGAAGGAAAACATCGTGAGGAAACCTGCATACACCTGCGAAGAAATTCAAGGGTGTATGTGAAGATTGTGAATCCCCAACAAGTACTGGGCCAGTGTTGGGACTACGCAAAATAGACACGTATGATGTCGAGTTGCGGAAAAAATGGGCTGAAAAACAACAACAACTAAAACAACCCTGGGTTTACCTAAAGGTTTAACATATACCTACCGGAAAACTGGGTTGTCCTAAGACTACAGGGCACGAAAAGAAAGTACCGTAATTATTATGATAGACTGGTTTAGTAAAAATTTGTTTATGTAAAAACTAGTAAGTCAATCCCATTGATGCTCATACAGGGTGTAAATCTAATATGGGCAAAGCTTTTAACGAATATTATAGTTTAGGACCAAATAAGTACATTGAGATAACTTTTACTTCAAATTAGAGCAACATAATTAACCATACAAAATAATTTGCCGCGCAATGATCAACACACTCAAGTAAAACGCTCGTTGACAGCTAATTTCAAAAGCAGATAACATAACTGCCATAATATATCAATATTAACGTCACAAGGCTTAATTGAGCTTACCGTGGGACTAGGTTGTAAGATATTTATTTTTTATTTTTATTTATTAACAATAATTATTCGTAACTACATTGCTGCTCCGGAAATCTTAAACACAATCTGTGTGGTAATTAAGTGTAATTTAAAAAAAACTCGTAATCAATGATTACACTTATTAATTCCATGCCTGGTTTAATTTATCGCCCGTATTAGATTTACACGCGGTATGACAAATACCACCAACTGTCCGTACGCTAGACACAATAACCGAAAAAAGCATATTTCCATCCGTATTTCTGCTTAAGCGGCAGCCTAAAAATGTGTAATGTTTAATTGCGCCCTCCCTTAACCTTATTTGCTTTGTGGTAAAAATGAAAGCGTTTTTTCCCAGTTTAAGAGCTCATTAAGGTGCTAATTTACCTCGTCTGGGTTAGAAATAAAAAATTAACCAATTATCACTTTAATGACAAAATTAGCCGGATTTCAGAGAAAAGTTAGGCGGAGATTTTTTATGAAATTATATCTTAAATCTGTGAAGTCTAAATCAGACAATGTATTTGCTTCTTCTCGATTAGTTTTTGGGTACCATGCCCTATATTTATCTTATAGAAAAAATAAAAAATGAAATAATCCGGTAACGGTGTCGTTGCTGTCAAGTTTTTTTTTTGTCGGTTTTTAGACTTGATATTATGTGATTGCCCATGGTGCAAATGAATGTTAATTTGTGATGTATTTATTTATCACAAATATTTGTTCTTTGGTCGTGGCTGTCTGTATCGATATTTCTATCTATCTTTTATAGATCGTCGCTTGGTACCCTTATGACAAGCCTTAATTGAGCACAAACCTTAGATGTGTCAAGATATTTATTTTTATTTATTTATTTGCGTCCAAACAACGCAGAATTATATAAAAACATAATCTTCCAAGAGGTAAAGTCCTGTTCCACTTAAAAACTCATCTGTGAAGTAAGATTGCTCATACCGCTGTCTCACGTTTCATGTTTCGCTAATGCGAGGAATCTCAAAATGGCCCCCGTTGTATGCATAATGTATGACATGTCTAGGTCAAGCAGAGATGTGTAAGAATTAGACACTACAGCTAGAACAGAGGGGATAATACTTTTCTGTCAAAAAATTCAGTTTTATCAAAAGCTTTTAGTCTGTCGTGTGGTGACGGCAATAAGAATACGTTTATCTGCCGTGTGGTGACAGCAATAGGAATACATTTGTCACCACCCCAACTCCTCCTGCGGAAGTAAGAGTCGACTAAGGGATTGAAGTGTCACTGACCATTATTTGATAAATGATTGATGAGCGTCATCATAGTGGGCACATTACTGCGATCGCCAATCCGCTTGCCCAGCGTGGCGATTATGGGTATTTGCCTCCTAATGCTATACGCATAGTTAATAGGAGAGCCTTACGTCCACTATCATAGGCTGATGATGAAGATGATGATCAAAAGCTTTTGTCAATGTACTTTCTCGAGTAATTTCAACTAGTACTCGTTAAAGGCTGGGCCACACCGGACGCGTGTGCAGCACGTGCGCGTTGCGTGTGCGTGGCGTGCGCGTGTGCGTGGCGTGCGCGTTGTAGCGTATGGAATGTCATAGTTGATGGCACACCGCTTGGACGTCGCCACGCAGGCGGTATGCCATCTAATATGACATTTACATAAGCATCAACAGTATTTTGTCGACCTCCGTAGCCTAGTTGGTAGTGACAGTGACCCTGCCTACGAAGCTGGAGGTTGCGGATTATATTATTGGGGCATTATTTGTGTATTTATTTATCAGAAATATTTGTTCCTTAGTCGTGGCTGTCTGTGTATCTAAGTATCTATAAATGTATCCATCTATTATAAGTATATATCGTCGCTTGGTAATCCACATCACAAGTCTTAATTGAGCTTACCGCGGGACTGGGTCGATTTGTGTAAGATGTCCCAAGCTATTTACATATTTTTTATTTTAATTTGGTGAAAGGGCCGATTCTGTACACAAACATGGCAACGCTCTGTATAAAAAATGTACAGACAAGATTTTATCTCATCTAAGGGTAACCAAGCTGGGAATATTTCGCTGCGGTTGTATGCTAAATTATACTTTCAAATTCCGTTACCGTTCACATCTACGTGTACAGTCGACGTCAAAGATATTATTACTGTTCAGGTGCCAAAAACATATTTACACGACTTTATTGCTTTGACCTTAAAGTCGTGTAAATAATTTTAGATCGGCTAGATTACTTTGCGTATACTCTGTTTGGTTTGGTGTTTAAAAAAAGGTAAACAACCTTGCAGTACTTATCTTTTTATTGAAAAATAAATTTTAGCAAATATACATAATATAACAAGGAAATACAGTGATTTACATTCTTTTTGATTAATTAAGTACCTAGTTTGAATTTTTATATACATTTTTCAATAAAAAGATACTGCAAGATTGTTTACCTTTTTTTAAACACCAAACCAAACAGAGTATAGATATAGCCTCGCTCTACATTTTCTATCGCATTTATAACGAGGAGAGCTCCGAGGATTGTTTAGATTGTCCCTGTTTGGCAGTCCTCAACTGTGCGTTTTTTTAGAAATTTTCTGCCTCGTGCAACTAAACTCTGGTATGATTTGTCGCCTGCGGTATTTCCGGACCGGTGCGATCTTCAAACCTTCAAGAAAAGAGCGTATTCCGAGCATCTTAAAGGTCGGAAACGCACTTGTAATATCACGGGTGTTGCAGGTGTCCTGGGGCCCGTTTCTCGAAAGCTTGTAACTTGTAATACGAGTGGAAATCTCTTTAACATTATTAAGTAGATAAGAACTTCCGCTTGTATTACAAGTTACAGCTAGACTTTCGAGAAATAAGCCCCAGGGGCGACGGTGATCGCTTACCATCAGGCGCTCAAACTCAGGCTCGCTTGTCTCTTATTCCTTAAAAAAAATCGAAACGGGACTTAATCGCGTATAATTGCGCTTCAAAATTTACCTCCGACGTTTCAAGCCGTCACTGCACTTGTGATCATGGTAAAAGTCACCGGTAATTTTCGAAGCGTATTTAAGAATAACAATAAGTTATTATCTTAAAAGGGCATTCCTCCGAGCGTTTCAACCACCTTGACTTCGATGGCAGCCTTATCACACGAATTCCGTGAGAAATGCATGCATTTTTAAACGGTTTTTATTAACTTCACCGCGTATCAACTGTCGTCGATGCTTCAAATCTTGTGATCGATTTTTCGACCACTTCTACGGCACCAAAATTAATGAAATTTGGAACTCGTGTCAAGTCTCCATGACAATGCAATATTATAATATTTGTATCCTTGTACCCTAAAAGCCTGATGCTGCAGACGTCCTGCTTACCTTAACCGAGAGTGTTAGACACGTGAAAATGAAAGTATAGCATGTTTGGCATAATCAAATACTAACAGCCTGATCTTGACTTCCAACTCCTCACTCCTGATGCTGCAGTACTGCCCACAATAACCGCAAGGTTTATCTTTTATCGATTTCTTGATTTTAAAGAAGTTCTTTAGATATTAAGTAGAAACATGCGAATTTAATACTAACATCCAACTCCTCAGATCTGATACTCCAGTGTTACTACCTGCCACAACTGCTAGGTTTAGCGATCTGTAGATTTTGAAGTACTGCTTTAGACATTTGGTAGAAACATACGGATTCCATTATCATAATCATCATCATATCAGCCGAAAGACGTTCACTGGTGAATATAGACCTCCCACAAAGATTGCCACAAGGACCGGCCCTGTGCCACCCGCATCCAGTGACCTTCACCAGGTCATGAGTCTATCTTGTGGGGGGCCTACCCACGCTGCGCCTTCCGGTACGTGACCACCACTCGAAAAACTTACCGCCCTAACGGCCATCGGTTCCACGTACGACGAGCCCCACCCACTGCCACTTCAGTTTAGCGATTCGAAGAGCTAGGTATATCGGTTATTTTGGTTCTGCTGCGGATGGTCTCATTTCTAATCCGATATCGCAGAGAGACTGCTAGCATAGCCCTCTCCTTTGCCCTTTGGGTGACATTGAGCATTCTTATAAGGCCCATTGTAAGCGAGCACGGTTTAGTACCGTAGGTCATCACTGGCAACATACACTGATCAAAGACTTTCGTCTTCAAACCCTGCGGAATATTGGACGAAAAGATACAGACGCATTTAATACTGACTTCCAACTCCTCAAACCTGATGCTGAGACACGTGTCACTGCCAGCCATGTCGGGCCTGCGGCCCTCCGGCTGATAGACTGACGGCGTGAGTGGATCGCGTTGCGTAGGGCGATCCGTCGAGCCTGCGGCCCTCCAGCAGATAAACTGACAGCGTGAGTGGATCACGTAGTGTAGGGCGACCCGTCGGGCCTGCGGCCCTTTAGCTGATAGAGTGACAGCGTGAGTGGAGCGCGTAGCGCGAACCGTCGGGCCTGCGGCCCTGCAGCTGATAAACTGATAGCGTGAGTGGATCGCGTAGTGTAGGGTGACCCGTCGGGCCTGCGGCCCTTCAGCTGATAGAGTGACAGCGTGAGTGGAGCGCGTAGCGCGAACCGTCGGGCCTGCGGCCCTCCAGCTGATAAACTGACAGCGTGAGTGGATCGCGTAGCGTAGCGCGAACCGTCGGGCCTGCGGCCCTCCAGCTGATAAACTGACAGCGTGAGTGGACCGCGTAGGGCGAGCCGTCGGGCCTGCGGCCCTCCAGCTGATAGTGTGACAGCGTGAGTGGATCGCATAGCGTAGGGCGACCCGTTGGACTTTCGGCCCTCCAGCTGATAGAGTGACAGCGTAAGTGGATCGCGTAGGGCGAGCCGTAGGGCCTGCGGCCCTCCAGCTGCTAGAGTGACATCAGCGTGAGTGGATCGCGTAGGGCGAGCCGTCGGGCCTTCGGCCCTCCAGCTGATAGAGTGACAGCGTCAGTGGATCGCGTAGGGCGAGCCGTAGGGCCTGCGGCCCTCCAGCTGATAGAGTGACATCAGCGTGAGTGGATCGCATAGCGTAGGGCGACCCGTCGGACTTTCAGCCCTCCAGCTGATAGAGTGACAGCGTGAGTGGAGCGCGTAGCGCGAACCGTCGGGCCTGCGGCCCTCCAGCTGATAAACTGACAGCGTGAGTGGATCGCGTAGCGTAGCGCGAACCGTCGGGCCTGCGGCCCTCCCAACTGATAAACTGACAGCGTGAGTGGACCGCGTAGGGCGAGCCGTCGGGCCTGCGGCCCTCCAGCTGATAGTGTGACAGCGTGAGTGGATCGCATAGCGTAGGGCGACCCGTCGGACTTTCAGCCCTCCAGCTGATAGAGTGACAGCGTGAGTGGAGCGCGTAGCGCGAACCGTCGGGCCTGCGGCCCTCCAGCTGATAAACTGACAGCGTGAGTGGATCGCATAGCGTAGCGCGAACCGTCGGGCCTGCGGCCCTCCAGCTGATAAACTGACAGCGTGAGTGGACCGCGTAGGGCGAGCCGTCGGGCCTGCGGCCCTCCAGCTGATAGTGTGACAGCGTGAGTGGATCGCATAGCGTAGGGCGACCCGTTGGACTTTCGGCCCTCCAGCTGATAGAGTGACAGCGTAAGTGGATCGCGTAGGGCGAGCCGTAGGGCCTGCGGCCCTCCAGCTGCTAGAGTGACATCAGCGTGAGTGGATCGCGTAAGGCGAGCCGTCGGGCCTTCGGCCCTCCAGCTGATAGAGTGACAGCGTGAGTGGATCGCGTAGGGCGAGCCGTAGGGCCTGCGGCCCTCCAGCTGATAGAGTGACATCAGCGTGAGTGGATCGCGTAGGGCGAGCCGTCGGGCCTTCGGCCCTCCAGCTGATAGAGTGACAGCGTGAGTGGATCGCGTAGGGCGAGCCGTAGGGCCTGCGGCCCTTCAGCTGATAGAGTGACAGCGTGAGTGGATCGCGTAGGGCGAGCCGTCGGGCCTTCGGCCCTCCAGCTGATAGAGTGACATCAGCGTGAGTGGATCGCGTAGGGCGAGCCTGCGGCCCTCTGGCCGATAAACTGACAGCGTGAGTGGATCGCGTAGCTTATCAGCTTGACAGCTCTATCGAGTGACAGCGTAATTGGACCGCGTAGGGCGAGACGTCGGGCCTGCGGCCCTCCAGCTGCTAGAGTGACAGCGTAAGTTGATCGCGAAGGGCGAGCCGACGGGCCTCGCTTTAAACTTGATTTTCTCAATAAACCAAATTGATTGATATATTCCTTATTGTCAGATCTCTGTTATCTAAGGTATTGTATGAATAACACGTCCAGTTGAGACACTTCGGGCATTCAAGCTGACATTTTTTTAGTGTCGGATTTCAAAAAAATATCTATTCATCAGCGATTCCCCTCTCGTTACACATAAAATATTGTGTCCATTACGTTTACACAATTTACACATGTATGTGTCGTGATTAAAGCGCGAGAGTTAAACGCTAGCATCCCTATATTGTATTGCATATTACAAACAACTTCCTTTGATCTACTAAAATAAGTTGCACTAAAAACTTGAAAATAAAATAAGTAAAAAAAGTTTTAACTTAAACGGTTTTTATTGCACCAAAAACTAGAAAATAAAAATTAGTTGTAACTAACCGTAGATGCTACTTTTTGTAGATTAGTCACGTGAAACTATTATCACTGTAGTCTTCTCAAGTCGGATGCTGAAAGCCACGTTTAGCCTCTATGTCAGTGGATTAAGCGTATCCTAATCGGAAACTTTTACCAAACTAAAATAAAAACGTGGGGCGTTATTATGAAGAAACATACAAGTTCAAAATATGTAATTGTAGCTTTAATGTAGAGGTAAATAACTTTTATCAAGGCCAGAACAAAACTTATTACTCTATTGCTGTCTTGATTTCTATGTGTGTTCTTAAATAACTATAGTGACTTAATCACAATTGCGTACGCCCCACGTTTTTATTTCAGTTTGGTAAAAGTTTCCGATTAGGATACGCTTAATCCACTGACATAGAGGCTAAACGTGGCTTTCAGCATCCGACTTGAGAAGACTACAGTGATAATAGTTTCACGTGACTAATCTACAAAAAGTAGCATCTACGGTTAGTTACAACTAATTTTTATTTTCTAGTTTTTGGTGCAATAAAAACCGTTTAAGTTAAAACTTTTTTTACTTATTTTATTCGATATATTGTTAGACGTACTTGACAACTATCAAGATATCCAAAATATGTATGAGATACCCAAAACAAAAATTGGCTTGGTTTAACATTCAAATTTACATGTGAACTGTGAATTGTGCTAAAAGTTCTTAACTCAGCATGATGTCAGTCGATCCCTCTAGTGTAACTCACTACGTGACGCTGATTTTCAATGACGCGTTAAAACTAGAAGACACTAGGCGATTAAGTCCCGTTTCAGCCTAAGTATTTTCAACATATTAGAACCAAAACTATATTACTCGCAGTCTTGGCAGCGATAATAGCCGAGGGCTAGACCCAGATCAGAGCACAGACAATAACAATATTAACCTGTGCCACCTGCGATAACAGTTATAATTAAACTTGAGGCTGCTAAGGGCGTTCTACATGCCCAGTTGTTGTAGAAAAGTATTATTTGTTAATAATCATTCTTAAGATGTGGATATTAACCCTCATTCATAAACGTCTCCTAACTTAGCAAACCGTTACGTATTGCTTGTCCCTACCAGTTTTACCAATATGTCTATAAGACTGAAAGGAACAAACAATTCTTATCGGCTTGACTTCTTAGCAGACGTTAATAATATAATTATGCAATAGATAGATACATATACCTAGAGAACCACGTCCAAGAAACAAATATTTATGACATGATACCCTCGCTGGAATTTGAATCAGGAAACTCTAGCAGGCAGGATCACATAATACAAACATCATCAGCTTATCTCAGTCCACTACCGGCCGTACCTAGTCTTCTATTAACTATGCATGTAGTCCTTACTACCAACTAAGCTTTGGTATAATCGTTAAAGTTTTGTTAATAGGTTCAAGATCTATCAAAATTGTCAAACATAAACATAGCATAAATGTGTAATGCATATACATTTTTGATATTCATACCATTTTCAACATTTCGGATAGTATAAGGCACTCTCTTAGTTCACAGTATCGATTGCTGTCTTCAAAATTTTTCAATTCCGCTCTTTGAAATGGTTTGAAGTAGTTATTCTGCGCCAAATCATTTTCCTTCCTTGGAGCTTTCTTTATTTTATACCGATATATTTCTAGAGATATTCTAGACACGTAGCACTTTATCATTTGGTACTTGAACTGTCACTATAAAACTGCAGCGGTAAACTTGTCCTGAATGTTGATGTTTTCTTTATTAGAGTGAGTAGAGTGAACTTAAAGCAATTTCCAAAGTGTTTCTGAACACCAGAAACATTATGAGATATTTTAATAAAATTTATGGTTTTCCTACCTGAGGGAAATCTTGAATTACAGATTGGCACAAATCTTGAAAATTTTTGGTTCCTCTTAGACACAAGTTAGTTTATCGATAACTACTTCGAACCCGGACCATCTCCACTTGTTTACATATAATATTATATAGGTACATACCTACAAAACGCACCTGAGATTTTAAATTGTTTCTTCTAAAAGATGATGTAAGTAGTGAAGAGGACAAAATTTACAGATATCCTTATCTCATCAAGTCTTATGATTAAAAAGAAGAGCTAACATTTACTGATTTAATTTATCATCAACAAATATTGTTTATGTATCGGAATTTAAGCACGTTGTACATGCTTTCATACGTAATTATTATCTTGATTTACATTGATTTTCTTGGACGCACAAATGCAATACCGTACTCAAAATATCGTAACAAATTTATTTCCAATTCGTTAAAAAATCGTGAAATTTAAATCGGTATACAACAATCCCTTAGTTAGTACGCCTCAGAGCTATTAAGAAATTCTGCGCAAATGCGTAAGTGGTTCTTGGTATGTCGAGCACCATTTCTAAGAAATTATACTCGGCAAGTAAGACTTAAGGACTTAATACGACGCCATATCGTCGCTCACTTACTAAACCTCGTATCTCCAACACTCAGTTCACGGAAAAAACGACCGTTGTAGGACGAAAGAAAGGTCAAGCTTCTTTGAATTTATTGCTATAAATCCGGGATTGAGTAAATGCGATGACATTCAAGAATGGCTCAACCTTATTCACTTAGAACCTATGTAATGTACCTCCTACGAAAGCATCTGGAAGTTATGGTTCGCGCCAGGTCGCGAGTCGCAGTTTTTTTTATGTTGGCACAGCAAAGCGGCTCCACTATACCTGATCGTAAAGGTGCGTTTAAACCAAAAGAGCATTCGCTATTCTGCGCGTTCTACAAAATCAACCAATCACGTTTTGTGTACCGATCGAATTTCGTAGAGTGGGAGGTTAGAACAGCGAATGCTCTTTTAGTTTGAACGCACCTTAAGTGAAAAGTAGAGCCCAAATCGCGGCGACAACGAACAGGAAACAAGCAGTAACCTGTCAGTAACATGGCGTGAAAGCGGGCTCAGCAGGCCTTGCAAAGATGCCATTCTACAATCGTATACGATAAGCGATAAGTCACGTGGCCATTATGATGTATCGAAATAATTACGTGACTTTTCGTATGAATCTGTCGTTCTAATACATTTATTAATTATCGCTTATCGTATACGATTGCAGAATGGCATTTTGGTGGGGCCTGCAGTGCTTGATAATGGCCTAGTACTTGATGAGACCTAGGCTCTTCGAAACATGTCGCTCGTAGTGACTAAATATACTTGAATTTAACCGTTCATAAAATTATATTTAAAGTTATGGTTCATTCATTCTAAAGGTCTCTGTCCACTAGGCCGTACCATACCATGACCGTAGCATGAACGTATCAGACAAAACTATTCTTTATATTGAATTATATTGAAAAATATGAGACTATTTCCACTAGGACGTTCCGGCGCCGGCCAACACGGTCTCATACTTTTCAATACAAAGAACAGTTTTTTGTCTGATACGTTCAGGCTACGGTCATGGTATGGTACGGTCTAGTGGGCAGAGACCTTTAGTTGTATTTTCTAGTAAACTACTTTCCAACCTGAATCTCGTAAATTGTTATTTCTTTGTTTGAAAAAAAAAAGCAGCAGGGGAAATAATAACTTTTGACTAAAATGGCAGCTTCAGAGCAAAACGTTTACTGGGTTTACATAACGGTTACAGGCTCGTGACGAACTCGCTTCGCTTTCAATTCGCTTGCAAATCGCATGTGTGATAAAATCCTTCGTGTAACAAATGTTTTTTTTTTTATGTGACGAAGGTAGACAACTGAGCTCTCAGCCCACATGGTGGAACTGAGGCCCATGGACATAGTGACCGAAAAATCGCCTATACGCTGCCTATCCTTAGGACTTAGATGGATTGCCTCTAAGCCAGACACCGGCTACCTTACCCCTAAACCGGAACACAGTACTAACTATTTAGGCAGAATCAGAACCAGAATCAGAAAGCCAGTTATTGATATTTTGATAATGAGTACAATTAATTATATACATAAAGACAATCATTTCAAATTTACAAAATAAATTAACTAAATTATGGATTAAAATGGCCTCTCCTTCGGTGAAGAAGGAGGGACGGTATTAAGACTCCATAGGTTACCAGCCCTGCTAGGAGAATATTGATTATGTGAGTTATTAATGTGACATTATTTATTTTACAATTAAATACCTATATTAACATTTAAATTATGATTTAGTTTGATTATTAATTACGACCATTTCTTGATCCCTATCCTGAGCTAATTAGGCAGGCATAACTATTTAGGCAGGTTAACGGGTAAATCGGTGGTAGCTATCCGGGCGGACCCTGCACGAGGTCCTACTAGCAAATGTCTTGAAAAATTTCAATTCTCAGACGCCGAACGGTGTAATAGGGAACCGATTGCTGCATACTTCACTGAAATTGCTGCTATTGCGACTACTGATCTCAATTGCTAATGCGCTATTATATTCGGTCCGACTCCCACTTTGATATGCAGCAGTCTATTTACATAAGGCTTTTTGAAGGCGTTCAAAGGTATAAGGTAATAGTTCTGCTTATTGCGTTCTTTGAAGGTTTTATTTGAAAATCTCATCTGTACGAAAGGTATTCGAGCGTGAAATAAAATGGTAAGTTGTTCCTCATTCGTTTTGTTATAAAGACTGTTTCGACGGTTCCTAATAGGTAGTTCACGGTAAGGAAGTTTTCCATATAATTGGTGATAGTCAAAACTATTTTTAACCGACTTCAAAACAGGAAGAATTTCTCAATTCGATTGTTTTTTTTTGTGTAGGTATGTATGTTACTCGATATCTCCGGGAATCTTAAGCCGTTTTAATTTTTTGTATAATCGCCTTTGATTAAATAAATCTTAACGCCCATAGGTGTAAAATATTTGAATATGAATTAGGTAGCTTATGAATATGTTTGTACCTACGAGTATATTAATATTATACACTTAAAATTATATCGACAGTAGAAACAACAGCGATGTGCACAGAAAACAACTACTTAAGATACCTATAAAGTAATATTGATAAAGTTCTTCGTAACTTTTGCAATAATATCACCGTAATCTTCTTCAGAAATAAATCTTAATGTTAAATCGCTGTCACTTCCAAGGAAAATTTAAAATAGATTTTTCTGCCATTTGTGAACAAAGTCCTTGACATCAATCGCCTAATATCGCCGTCATTCTCAGTCGTTAAGGCAATTCTTTATTCGTGGACAAAAAGCCAGGTAATGTATAGGAGACTGAAACAGTTTTCTTCTTTCAAATGGCACAGTTAAATTATGTAATCAGTAGCTTGACTTTCTTAAAATGGGTAGGACAGGATATCTAACAAAAAGGCTGTCTATTTAGTTCGACAAAGAAGTTTAAATAATAATTTTGTACTGTTTCATTATGTTTTTTTGAACTTTTGTTGTAATGTATCATCCTCATCATCATCATCATCCTATAATCAGTCCACTGCTGGACAAAGGTCTCCCCTATTACCTAAGCGTTCGGACGCATTGGAGGTAATGTATTCAATAATTAAATGCATGAAATGATATTCTACACAATGTTTATTGTTAAAATGAAATTAAATATTTTTTTTTTAAGACGAAGAGTGCTGTGCTCAGAGAGTTAGATAATAATAAGAATAAGAATAAGAAAATATTTATTGCCACAAGTAAAATAACAACACCACAATGCATTTAATCACACCCGCTTGCAGAAAATATTACACTAGTTTACTGAAACTATAGTCAGTAACTATGTATATGGAAAAGATGAGAAACTAGCATTATATACACAGGACCAAGGAAAGTGGCGTACCTAGAAGAGGCCTATACCCAGCAGTGGGTGGACATAGGCTGAATAGATAGATATTATGATTGTAATGGAAC